>ML780663.1:323204-337784 GCA_009831015.1 Picea engelmannii | reverse complement strand
ATATATATATATATATATATATATATATATATATATATATATATATATATATATATATATATATATTAAGGTCAAGGAGACATCAAATTGGTGTATAAGAGCTTCTTGTTTGTGAGATAAGGGACCTCTCTTCTTAGCGATTTGACTCTAAAATCTCTGAGATATACATACCCTACCCCGTTGTAACATACCTCTCTTACACGCATTGAGAAAACTTATTCTTTGAGGACACTTGCTTGCAAGTGATCCGAGTTATTATATCTATTGTTCGTTTTGATTATGATTATGAGATATTATGGATTTGATGATATGTTGTTTGTTTGTATTTACATAGACAGGTGCTATTGAATGGGTTCTCCTGAGTGTGTAGGAATTTGGACCTCAAGGATGCAGAGGCATTGATGAAACCCTCGGACTCTGGATCGAGTCAAAGAGTGGACTGTTGGGTTTGCATGTTGTTGATGTGACATATGTACATATGATTAGATGTTATGATGATTGGTTATTATTGCTAACATGATTCGATGATGGATGCAGGCTGACAATAGCTTACTGACCAGACTCACATATGGATTAGAGAAGTCACACAAGAAAACCAGAGACATTAAGGGAGAGGTGTGGAAGCAGCCCTACCATAGCCTACTAGCACTCTCGTCATGGCTCAAACTGTATGTTAACGATTACCTAGTTCGAGAATACCCACGATTCCGTGAGGGAAAAATGTGACAGTCTCTCACGATGATTCTAAGGGGCAGGCAATAAAGCAGGGGCCTTATTCCTTAGAGGCCCTTAGTCTCCCACAAGATCCCCTAGTGGAGTATTGACTCCAGGGGTTTTACGTCTACCAAATTTAGTCAAGAGACGAGTGACACCCTTGGAGCACGCAGTGCATCTTGAAGGACACATCACGCAAAGAAAACAGAAAGAGACGAGTGACACACTTGGAGCATGTAGTGTGTCTTGAAGGGCACAGTGTGCAAATAAAAAAAAAAGAGGCGAGTGGCACCCTTGGAGCACGTAGTACGTCTTGAAGGGCACGTTGTGCAAATAAAATGGAAAGAGATGAGTGGAAACCTTGGAGCACATCGCGATTTTAACTGGTAAGTGAATAAACCTAGTGCCCAAAAAATTTTGCTTGCTTAGGACCTAGTCGACCTTAAAATGAATTATATGATAAATAAAGTTTAAAAATAAATTTTCCCTTAAAAATGTTGCCTATCCTAGTGAATTTAAAACCTAGGTCTAAGTAGAACCTCTGAACAAAATAATTAGACATATAACAAGAACGAGGTAATGAAATTCAAACTTTAATTATTAAAGTAAAAATTCTAATGAAGGATTAAATTTTTAGAAAAGGGGTAGTGGTTGTTTTTATCTACATTTGCTAACTTAATTTTTAGTTAAAATGAAAAAAGGGTAAATAGTTGTTTTTATCTACATTTGCTAAATTAGTTTTTAGTTAAAAAGAAAATAGGGTAAATAGTTATTTTATCGACACTTGCTAAATTGATTTTTACTTAAATACGAAAAAGGGGGAAACTTAAAAGAAAAAGGAAACTTAAGGAAAAAGGGAAACTTAAAGAAAAGGGGAGACTTAAAGAAAAAACAAAATGTCTAACTTAGTAAGGAATCTAGCCTTTGGGACTTTCTATTTATGAACTCAACTAGTAATTAAGTAAGGCGTAAGTCATTTAAGAATTGTAAGGGAATATTGGGATACCGATGAGCATTTTTAGGAATGATCTTGGTGGGTGAGGGATATAGGTGTAACATGCCCTCCCGTTAGTCATGACATCAACCTCTCATAACAAGTGAATTTTTTTTTTTGTGTGTGTGTCACAACATGATGACGACACAACGCATGCAACTCATACAACAACACATAATAGCCTAACAAGCACAACAAGCATCAAGACGCAAGGAACGGAAATCAACAGACAAAATAAGACTGACTACCCACCCGTCCTACCCTGCAATGGTTAGGACCTCCAGGACACATAAGCAACGCTCAAGCCCAGGTTCTCATCGATTTTGACCATTTAAGGTCTTAGGGCTAGCGACTGTTCTGAGGAACAAGGAGGTGTCTACATCCCGCCCAACACAAGCATACCATACATACTTCGCTAAGGAAAAACACCCTAACAAACCTACGTACCCCAACAGTTACACGAGTAACTAGAAACTATTACAGTGAACAACCAAGCATAATAAAAGTTTACGACCAAGTACAAATGAATATCAACACCCTCGATGGGAAGCGCAAGCTAAAAATGACTTCGCCGATATCCCAAACAATCATTGAGTCAAGCTAGTCAAGTAAGACAATCTATTTCTAACCTCCATTACGAGCCCAACTTCGCATGTCTAAAGTGCATAATTATATCCAGGTATAGCTAGTTTAGACTTAAAACAAATTCATTGTGCAGTTCTAAATTACAAGTGACAACAGAGCACCATCTAAATTAACATTTAAAGAACATTACTAAGCAAGTCTAATTATTCATCTGGATTAGTAATTAAAAATATAAGTAATCATTAATTAAAATCTAACTAGTCTGTCAATTACAAACTATCCATTCAATATAAACTTGCAATATTTTAATTATAACTAAATGAATCATGTGCCCAACACCCGTGAAGATGACAAGGCAGATTAGAAAATTTAAGAAATTGTACTTAGCTTAAAAGACATTACATGAAGATGACAAGGCAGATTAGAAAATTTAAGAAATTGTACTTAGCTTAAAAGACATTACATTTTATATAGTATCACATTTTATCTTTCTACACATTCCACATCACCCTTTATTATTACATTTGATTATTTTTATTTTATTTGCCTTCCAAATTACATACAATCCACATTCAAATAATTACTAAAATGAATAGATATTGGATTTTTACCAATTTCAAATAAATTCGTTTGTTTTTCCAAATCAATTTTTATCAAGTTGTTGAAATTGTTTCATGTTATCATTTTTATTTGGGCTATGTCACATGGTACTATGCATAATTAATGAATTTGATAACATCATTACTATTCTAACCATTATCAATGATTTATTTATTATTAGATACTTTTCCAATTTATATACAATGTATATACTATTAGTTATAATTAGACTAATGTTGAATAGTTGGTAATACACACATAAGCACAAGAATTCCAAGAGCATCTCCTCTATATAATAATTTATTATTAGTTATATGAAAAACATATTAATCCAACCAATTGACTACACTAAAAGCCAATGTTATCATCATAATTATTTACTTAACCACAACATTTTTTCTCTGGCAATAACCTTAATGTAAATAGTTGTGAATCGCACGCTCTATTGATAGAATGTCTTAGTTATTATGTTACCACCTTACATAATTCGATAACATTAACATGGATAATGAATTAAACTTGCTTGTATCAAGTGGCCTGCATATATTAATAAGAATAATAAGATATAAAGACAACTAATAGATATCAGTTGTGTCAATGAAGCAAATAAAAAGGCGCATTAACTAAGTAAGTTAATGATTGCACATATTTCAATGTCAATTATATAATGCTAAATCTAAGATTGCCATAGAATCCGCCATCATAATTAATGCGTCCATAAATCTGCCATAAAAACTTGCTGTTAAGGTGAGCCAAACTATGTTGTCTCAAATTAGTAATTCCTATCCCAGACTTACGTTATAGTCATTAATAATTACTGCCATTGCTAACATTAGATTTACTGCCGTTGTTTCCAGTGTCATGTAATTTATCAACTGTCATAAATTCAACAGTCATTCGGGAACTGGAGGACTATCTAAGAATAAACTGAACTGTCAATTGCTAATCGTTGTATTTAACATGGAATTGAAATCGTGGACCAGTCAAGGGAGCGTTGTCCTGAGCACAACTATTCTCTTGAATGAAGCGCCCAGATTTTAGGAGTAACGGTAAAAGATGGTTGATGATAAAGGTAAGAAAAAAAAAGGGGCCCAAGGTTTAAATGCCTGTCCAGAACGGTTCGGTAAATACGGAAAAAGAAAAATGCTATCACCTTCAGCAATTTCGCCAGGCAGCGATTGCATTCACACGACAGTAAGGTTTTAGGGAATTTCACAATCAAGGTATAAAAATGTGAAGTGAGATCGTTGTCAAGAGCAATAACACTCAATCATCCCAATGCTACCATCACACATTAAATTTGCCCCCTCCCCAAAGAAACAACAAATGAGGCCTGAATTACAATATAAAAAAAAACCACTGCCAAGAACGATCATCAGACGCACCACTACTCAACGCGGAAGGATTCAGGACAAAAGGGTACTGTAATGGAATAAAAGTGCAGTCTAACGTAGTGGAAAATCACTAGATGAACGCTCAGGAAACCATTGTGTCAACCAAGTGGCCATTCGCCTAGAAATAAAAACTAAAAGCCAACTCAAGAAGGGGCGATTCGCTTTCAAAATTTAAAGCATAAGAAGAAAAGGAATTTACAACTCTGACCAATGGCCAACAACCATTCAGCAGGGGTGTGGGAACTTCAGGATCACCGTCACAACCTATCTTTAAAATAAAAGTTGATCTTGTTGTTCTCCACAGTAAATGTTGGCTTTAAAATAAAACAATCAAGGACCAACAATTAGCATAAATGAGAACGCTGGTAATGTAGGAGTAAAAGATTAACCAAACCATTGATAACTGTCAACCTGAAATCTATCCAAGAAGCAACAAAAATCGCCGAAGTCACAAGGGTAAAATTCTATTCAGGTAGAAATATTGCGGAGGTAGAATTTAGAAGACGCAGAGATAACAAACGCATGGTCACAGTCAAACCACAGGGCTATCGAGTCATGCGGGGACGAAGACCACGAAAAATTAATCAACCAAACAATCAGCTAGGCTAAGAAAAAGAGGGGTCCGATATTAATCTAATCATCCAATCCATTTACAAATCAATAAGAAAATCCAAGCGTAAGTCCTAAAGCATTCTACTCTACAAAATAAAAGAGCGTACCATTGTCTGATCGTCTGCCTCGAATGACGTCCCACACTCCATGCAACTCCTGCTCACCGACCGTCGAGACTACACCGGTACCTCCCAGCCAATGCTAGGGGTACTCTTCTTCCTCCTTAGCCTCCCGAGCTCAAAAGGGGCCACACACTATCCAGAGGGTATGTCTAGCTCCCAACTGGCTTTGCAAGGTCGAGCTACCACTCCTCTCCGAGTTGGGAAATCCCAACTCCCACAAGTAAATCAGTCAAGTCAATATTCCTGCAGCGTAACGTTACGCTCACAGAAGATGATCCTTCATCCTTCTCTGTCCTTTATTTTATAGAGTTTCAAACTTCCTTTCTTTCCTAAAATCTCAATTAATTAAAGTTTTAACAATAAATTCCTAAATTTCCTTTCCGTACAAGTGTCCATCATCCCATACAATCCTCCATGAATTAACTTCTTTAATTAAGTAATTATCTTTATTTCCCTCACCCACCTAGAGTTACTCCTAGAATCACTCCTAGGTGACCCTAGATTCCCTTTCAAGTTTTAAAGGCTTTCCCTATTATGAATTTGCTAATCAGTTTAAAATTAGAAAGTTCTTAAATGTAGATTCTTTACTAAGTTGATTTCCCGCTTTTTACCTTAAGTTCCCCTCTTTCCCTTTTTTTGTTACCTCCTTTCCATAGTTTCCCAATTTTTTATATTTTCCCTCTTTCCCCTTTTTGTTAGAGCTAAAAATGACAGTTTGTGCAATTTAACCTCTTTTCCCGTTTTATTATTAATTTAGTATCTTTTTAAACTATCAAAAGTTAAAATAATTAATTGTCTCTTTACATTTTATATCCACAGATTTTATTTAATTTCTTACTCTCTTCATGTTATCAAAAATTTATGAAGACCTAAAATTATTACTTCAGTTGTTTCTATTTTAAATTTTTATTATTTTACTTTATATATATATATATATAAATTAAAGGTAGACAAAATTTTACCCCTAGCGAAATTTTAGACTTAGAACTTAGATTTTGAACTGGGTGACATTTAATTAGGGAAATTGTTTTAAAATTTCTTAACATGTTATTTGTCTTAGGTCCATCTAGGTTTGTCCCTCTATCATCATCAACGCGTCGTACCCTTCAGGATGCACTAGGTGCTCCAAGGGTGCCACTCGCCTCTTTTGTTTCTTTTGCACGACGTGCCCTTCAGGACGCACTATGTGCTCTAAGGGTGCCACTCTCCTCTTGACTAATTGGTAGACATCAATAACCCCTGTAGTCAACATTCTGCCAGGTGAACTTGTGGGAGACTAAGGGCTTCTAAGGAATAAGGTCCCCACCTTATTGTGCACCCCTTAGAATCATCGTGAGCGACTGTCGTAGTCTGCCCTCATGGCATCGTCGGTCCTCTCGAACTAGATAATCGTTAACCTACAGTTCGAGCCACAGCGGGAGTGCTAGTAGGCTATGGCAGGGCTGTTGTCCACACCTCTCCCTCAACATCTATGGTAGTCATGTGTGAACCCTTTAATCCATATGTGAGTCTAGTTGGCAAGCTATCATCAGCCTGCATCATCAACAAATCATGTCAAAACATATCCACATCATATCGTCCAGTCAGATGCACTAATATCACAGTAAAACAATCAAACCCTAAATAGCACACTCCTTGACTTGATCCGAAGTCCAAGGGGTTCCATCGATGCCTCTGTATCCTCAAGTTCCAAAAACCTACACACTCAGTAAAACCGAGTGAATAGAACATGTCTATGTCAATGTAGTAAAACAACATATCAACAACCCATAACGCCTCATAATCAAAATCAAGAGTTTTAATAGCATAATAATCCGGATCACTTGCAAGCAAGTGTCCTCAAAGAATAAGTTCGCTTAGTGCACTAGAGTGGGATGTTACATACACTCCCTCTTGGTCTAAAATTCATCCCAAAGTTTCACAGTATAAATGTCGAAGTAAAATGTATCATAGTATCATATGTCTATCTATCAAACAAAAATGGAAACTGCTGGACCATATCATATGCGTCCTCCGAGGTCACCGAGTGCAGACTATAATTGTCCCACTAGACCTTGACCTAATCTACCATTTGACGTCGTAGTTGTCGAACGTGATGATCAAATATGTGGACTAGCTCAGCTGTGAGCGCTCTCTTATCCGATACCTGCAAGGAACTCATGTCAATAACATGTGTAGGATCACTAATATAATGTCTCAAAACAGATACATGAAAAACATCGTGCATACGCGTCAAAGAATCAGGCAAGGCTAGTCGATAGGCCATGGGCCCCTTTCTCTCCATAATCTCAAAAGGTCCCACGAACCTAGGAGAGAGTTTATCTCCCTTCCCAAACTTTATTGAACTCTTGTGCTGTTTAACCCACAAGAAGACAAGATCGCCGACCTTGTAACTACGGTCGACATGATGCGCATCGGCATAACTCTTCTGTCGATCCTGCGCTTCTTTAATCCTTTTTCTTATTGTTTGCATTTTCTCTTCCATTTCTTGGATCACTTATGGTCCCACAAGGACCCTATCCTCAAGCCAATCCCAACTCAAGGGTGTCTGACATGGTCGTCTGTAAAGAAACTCGAAAGGCGCCATCTTAATGGTGCTCTAGTAACTATTGTTGTAAGCGAACTCCACTAGTGGAAATAATTCTTCCCATCTCTTTTGTTGGTCCATCATGTACATGCACAACATGTCCTCCAAGGTTTGGTTCGTTCGTTCGGTCTGTTTGTCAGTCTCTGGATTATATGAAGTACTAAGGTTAAGTTGGGTTCCCAAGGCCTCTTGGAAACTTGTCCAAAATCTTTCGGTAAATACCAATCTTCGATCGGATATAGTCCTCTTAGGCACGCCATGTAGCCTCACAATCTCAATGATGAAAACTCTAGCTATGTCAGGTGCCTGATACGTCGTATGCCCAGGAATAAATTGAGCAGTCTTTGTCAGAGTGTCTACTACTACGAAAAGTGAGTCATGCCTTCTTGCCGTTAGTGGCAATCCAACAATAAAATCCATCGAAATAACCTCCCATTTAGATTTCGGAATGGCATGTGGTTGTAGTAATCCTGTTGGGTGTCTATGTTCATCCTTTACCTGATGACATTCTATACATCTGGCCACATAGTTGACTATGTCAGCCTTCATTCCCTTCTAGAAGAATAAGGGTTTAAGGCCTGCCCTCATAATCGTGACTCCCGGATGGGCCATGTATACCATTGTATGAACCTCGCTTAGGATCAACATTCTCAACTCATCGTTGGGCAGTACATAGATCCAACCCTTAAACCTTAATAAGCCATCATTATCAAATGAAAATCCCTCAAATCGTGGTACAATCATTATGTTTTGTCTGATAAAACCCTTGACCTCTTTGTACCAGTCATCGTCAAACTGTAAGGTTAGAATCTTTTCACGTCGATTCGTCTGAAGAGGCAACATCGAAAAGATGCGTGGTCTCTGACTCAATGCATCTGCCACTTTGTTCACTATTCCTTTTATGTAAGTCATCTCGATGTCGTACTCGCTAAGCAATTTTGACCAACGTCGTTGTCATGTGTTCAGGTCTATCTATGTAAATATGTGTTGTAGTCCACAATGGTCAGTCTTTAGTTCAAATTTTCGTCCAACAAGGTAGTGTCTCCAAACCTTCAAGGCATAAACGATGGCTAATAAATCCAAATCGTGTGTCGCGTAGTTCTCCTCATGCCTTCTTAGTTTCCTCGAAATGTAAGCAATCACTCTTCCTTCTTGCATCAAGAATCCGCCTAAGCCTTCCTTGGATGCGTCAATGCATACCAAGAAATCTACGTCCATGTCAGGGACTTTTAGTTTCGGTGTGGTTGTCAACAATTCCTTGAACCTCTGAAACACTTCCATACAATTCTCGATCCAAACAAACTTCTTGTTCTTCTTTTGCAATTCTGTGATTGGATTTTCTATCTTCGAAAATCCCTCAACAAACCATCAATAGTATTGTGCTAAACCCATGAATCTGCGCACTTCTGGGATATTCGTTGGCATAGGCCATTCCAAAATAGCCTCAACCTTGGCTGGATCCATGGAGATGCCTTCATCGGAGATGACATGCCCTAAGTAGTGAATCTTCAATTGATAAAATGAGCATTTGGACAACTTCCCATACAATTTCTTCTCTCGTAGACACTGTAGTACCAAGCGCAAGTGCTCGTCATGATCCTCCATTGTACGAGAGCAAATCAAAATATTGTCAATGAACACTTAGATGAACTTGTCCAAGTACTCGTAGAACACCATGTTTATCAAACTCATAAATACCACTGGGGCATTTTTTAGTCCAAATGGTAAAACAATAAACTCGTAATGTCCAAACCTTGTCTTAAAGGCGGTCTCAGGGACATCATCCTCCTTGATCCGTAACTGGTGATACCCTGATCGCAAATCGATCTTGGAGAACACCATCACACCCTTCATTTGATCGAACAGGTCATCGATTCTCGGCAAAGGATACTGATTCTTGATCGTAGCCTTGTTCAATTGACGGTAGTCAATGCAAAACCTCCACGATCCATCCTTCTTTCGTATGAAAATAATAGGTGCACCCCACGGTGACACACTAGGACGTATCAGTCCCAGGTCCAACAACTTCTTCAGTTGCATTTTCAACTCTTGTAAATCCGGGGTCGACATCCGATAAGGCGTTCTTGCTATCGGTTCATTCCCCAGTTTTAGATCTATGGTAAACTCCAACTCCCTCTCCGGTGGCATCCCAAGTAACTCCTACAAAAAAATGTCTACAAACTCTCTCACCAACGGAAGGTGTTCTAGACCTTCTGATACTCCCTTCTCATTTAATGCTAGGATTGCATAAATCTTGCACCCCTTGCGCATGCTCTTCCGAAGTTGCAAGGAAGAGATGAAACTTAGGGAAACTCCCTGGTTCCATCCTACAATCACATGTCTTGTTCCTTCGTCATTGACCAAGCTGAAACGCTTTGTCTTATAGTTGAGTATCACCTCATCCAATTCCAACCAGTCCATACCAATCACGACATCATAAGATCCTACGATCGTCAAGTATAGGTTGGACCTGGTGACAAACTCTCCCAGGTTAAGGACATATCCCCTAACCTTTCCTCCAACCTTCTATTTGGCTCTCGAATCCATCTCTACGAAGATAAACTCATCCTATTCAACTACCTTTACCTTAATCCTTTTTATTGTTGCACCAAAAATGAAATTCTTGGTAGCACTGAGATCTATCAAAATACTAAGGGTCTGGTCAGCGATGGTACCTGTCATCTTGAGCATAGTCAACTGATTCTCTGCCTGGCGGTTATTCACTATCATATGAATCCGATGGGCCTTGCCCATATCTCACACGGTAGTGGGTCCGGCTAATCCGAACGTTCTGGTCCTCTCCACGGGGAAGTCGTGCTAGTAGTGTGGCTCCCCACACATCCAACACTCTTTCTTTGGCCTAGTAGTCTTGGTACCCGAAGTAGAAGATGACGACCCATCGGCCTGGAACCCTGGTCTGTTTTGCTGAATAATCCTAAACTGTTGCTGCTGCGAACGACGGTGCTGCTTATGTTGTGGTCCCCGGTAAGGTGTCTGCTGCTAAGGCATCGGTCGTTGAGGTGTAGTGAGAGTGGATCCCCTCTAGAAGCCACAATATCCCAACGTATGTCTCGCTGGTGTTTGATGCTGTTGTGCTCCAGATGAAACCTGCCCTGTTGGTCTCGCTAGAGTCCTAGTTTGACCCCCGCTGATAAGCTCCTCCTCTGCTAGGAGGGCCTTCTGGACGACATCATGCAAGGTTTGGGGCATCAAAATCCTAACCTTTGCACGTAGGATGTCGTTAAGGTCGATCACGAACCTGTTGACTTTAAGTTTTTCAGTCTTAAGGTGAGACACATACCAGAGCAGCTCCATAAAACGGGCCTCGTAGTTAGGCACCGTATGGCCTCCTTGTCGTAAGGCGTTGAACTCATTAAGCAGACACTCAATGAATGATCTAAAAATGAAGAAGACTTGAATTCTTGAAATTATTTGCAAGATTTATTTTATGTGTTAAAATGCAAACGGATCAATTTGCAACACAATTTTATGGAAATTATTCATTCAAGATGCATATAAACAACAACAATAAATAGTGAATAGAAAACACATAACACAACAAATGATAAAGGAGTTCACCCCTCTCTTGGGCTACATCTCTTGGTCCAGCGTCCAATGGATATTTTGTACTATTTTCTCAAAGTGCTCAAAAATATATTTTATAATGCTCAAAATGCCAAATATATGGCTCCAATGGCTCCAAAATGTCCAAAAACCCCTAGCTGGTATTTTTCGGCATCTCGTTTGGTCAAAAATTGAAGAAGATAGGCTTCCTGGAAGTTCCCCTTCAAACTTATTGCCTCTGCATTGACAAATTACACCCTTGTTGGATTAACCTAGCCCCCACACATTTTTAAGTATTAAAACTCAGCACCGGACACAACTGCACAAACGGTGCGAACTATAACACAGTTACGGGCGCACCTACCCCCTAACTGCCATGGCCGAGGTCATATGACCCATATGACCGAGCACAAGTGCAAATATGGGCTCCGTTTCCAAAATCCAATGGACAATGGACAAGTGGCGGGTCATTGGTTTGTATAATCATTCAAACCAAAACATAAATCCATGCGCATGCCACAATATAACAATGGTCATATGTTATTGTATTATATGACCAGGGGCTGGGGCTAAGCCCCAGCGTGGGCCCCGCGCCAACCACACAACAATTCAAACATAAATTTATGTAAAACCATATATATAACAAGGAATATGGTGGGGTTCATTAGCAGCGCAGAATTTGCAAAGGCTATACATGTGGGTGGAGGTCACGGGGTAAAATCCGGTGGACTCCAATAAAATTTTATACAAGCAACCAATAATAGGGTGCCACGTGGCAGCCCATGACTGGTCCATGTGGCACCGTACAACCAACCAAATACTGCCACATGTCAAAAAATCATTCAACCACATCTACCAACTGTCTGCCACTCAGCCCTGCCACATGTCATACAGACTGCCACGTCAACATCCGTACGGACTGTGCAGTCAACATCCCTTTTTTTTACTTGTTTGTCGTTTTGAACCGAATGTGATATCGCTCACTCCCGACATCCGTTTGAACCCAAACAAGTTGTGTTGGGTTTGTAACGATGAGACCTACGCTCCCATTCGATTTGAAGCAATTCCAAGCACTTTGAATTTTTGAGCAAAATTTGATCCCCTAGATCACACCTCCCCATTGGAAAGCTTTTGGACCTCCAAAAGACTATTTTCAGTCCATCTGAAGATGAGGGTATAGTTCCTTCACCTTTCCAACCTCAATCCATGTGGCTTTGCTTGTATTTGTACCTTTAAGACCAACTCGAAGATACTCCACATTTCCTCGTTTTGAAGTGCGCATTCTCCTGTCAAGGATTGTGTCTTCTTGCAGTTCTGTAAGATATTCTGGGGAAAAATCATTTATAGAAGGAATCTGAACATGCTCTCCTTGATCATCAATCAAAGGAGGCTCATACAATTTCAAATTCTCAACATTGACAACTGCATACATTTGCATATGAGGCAAATCTAAACGGAAGGCATTGTTACCAATCTTGTAAATAATCTTAAAAGGACCATATCAAATTGGTTTCAATTTTTTACCTTCTCCTTTAAGCCTCTCCTTACTAATGTAAAGCCAAACTTCATCTCCAACTTGGAAACTGTGATCAACATGATGCTTGTCATGTCTCATCTTGTACTTGGCTTGACTCTTTTCCAACTGCTCTTGCACCATTTGATGTATCGACTGAATTTGTTTAGTGAACTTTTCTACCCTATCAATGTCATACTGACCATCAATTGCAATATCCTTCCCAAAGATAAAATCTTAAGGAGATTTGGGCAAATAGCCAAAACATGCTTCAAATGGTGACGTTTGAGTTGAAGAGTGCTTAGCTTGATTGTAATCATGTTGAATGTAGTGTAAATGCTCATGCCAAAGTTTAGGATGCTTGCTGCAATAACCATGAAGAAGATGCACCACTGTTCTGTTCACCACTTATGTCTGACCATCGATTTATAGATGAAAAGATGTGCTTTTTTTCAGTTTGGTGTCCATGAGTGCCCATAAAATCGACCAAAAACTTCTAACAAATCGAGAATCCCGATAAGAAATAATGGATTTAGGAAATCCAAAATGCACCCAAACATTTTGAAAGAACATTTGTGTTGTTTTCTCAGCTGTAACATGCTTCTTACAAGGCATAAAAATACACATTTTTCTAAATCGATCAACCACAACATAAATACAATCATGATTTCGTTTAGACATAGGTAGACCTCCTACAAAGTCCATAGAAATACTTTCCCAAGGACGAGAAGGAAACGAAAGTGGAGTATACAAACCCAACTTTCGATTGCTCAGTTTGCTTGTGGCACATAACGAACATCCTCGAACATATCTCGAAATAGTTTCATTCATTTTAGGCCAATAACAGTACCTTTGCAAATTAGCCATTTTCTTGCCTACACCAAAATGACCAACAATAAGAGAAGAATGGGCCTCTTTTATTATGTTGATTCTTTCACCCTATGGAATACATAGCTTGCCAAGATGATACAAAAGATTATCATGCATATGGTAATCCAATTCCTCAACATGGTTAGAATGACACAAAGTCTCATATACTTCTTTAAAATCAATATCTAAAGCATATTGCTCAACATAACTCTCATGCATGATAGGATTATGCTTAAGAATAACTGAAGCACTAATAATAGGCTTTGAAAGCATATCAACAACTTTGTTATAAATGCCATCTTATACCTGATGACCAAGTGGAACTGTTGTAGAACACCCATCCATCTGAAGTGCCTAGCTTGTTGTAGCTTTGTTTGTGATTGTAAGTATTGTAGTGGCTGATGATCGGTGTGGACAATGGTTTCTTTCCCCAGCAAATAATGTTTCCATTTTTTCACACTTTGTACCAATGCATACAACTCCTTATCATAAGTAGGATAGTTAATCACGACACCATTAAAAGTTTCAAAACGAAAACAAATGGGCTTACGATGTTGTAGAAAAACTACTCCCATTTCATAATTGCTTGCATCTGTTTGGATTTCAAAAGGTTGTCTTAAATTTGGAAGTGCGAGAACTGACGTAGAACTAGTCTTTTCTTTCAAAGTATCAAAGGTCTTCTATTGCTTGCCTCCCCATTGAAAAACTTGCTTGACACTTGTCACTACATTTAATGGAGCTGCAATGGAAGAAAAGTTAGCAATAAACTTTCTCCAATATTGGGCTGGTCCCAAAAAACTTCTTACCTCTGTCACATTGTTGGGCTTGGGCCATTCCAATATAACTTTGACCTTGGAGGGATCAATTTTTAATTTGCCTCCTCCAACAATATGCCCTAAGTAAATAAGTGAAGTCTTTCCAAATTCACATTTGGACATCTTCAAAAACAACTTTTCCTTTCTCAAAACATCCAAAACTTGTTTCACATGTTTAACATTCTCTTCATGAGATTTGCTAAAGATCAA
>ML780663.1:304468-314951 GCA_009831015.1 Picea engelmannii | reverse complement strand
TATATGTTAAAGGTAGACAAAATTTTACCCCTAGCAAAATTTTAGACTTAGAACTTAGATTCTGAACTGGGCGACATTTAATTAGGAAAATTGGTGTAAAATTTCTTAACATGTTATTTGTCTTAGGGCAATCTAGTTTCGTCCCTCTATCATCATCAACGCAATGTGCCCTTCAGGACGCACTAGGTGCTCCAAGGGTGCCACTCACCCCTTTTGTTTCTTTTGCACAACATGCCCTTCAGGGCGCACTACATGCTCCAAGGGTGCCACTCGCCTTTTGACTAATTGGTAGACATCAACAACCCCTGTAGTCAACACTCCGCCAAGTGAACTTGTGGGATACTAAGGGCTTCTAAGGAATAAGGCCCCCACCTTTTTTCGCACCCCTTAGAATCATCGTGAGCAACTGTCGTAGTCTTCCCTCATGACATCGTCGGTCCTCTTGAACTAGGTAATCATTAATGTATAGTTCGAGCCATGGAGGGAGTGCTAGTAGGCTGTGGCAGGGGTGCTATCCACACCTCTCCATCAACATCTCTGGTAGTCATGTGTGACCCCTTTACTCCATATGTGACTCTAGTCGCCAAGCTATCATTAGCCTGCATCATCAACAAATCATGTAAAAACATATCCACGTCATATCATCCAGTCAGATGCACTAATATCATAGTAAAATAATCAAACCCTAAATAGCACACTCCCTGAGTCGGCCTGGAGTCCATGGGGTTCCATCGATGCCTCTGCATCCTCAATTTCCAAAACCCTGCACAATCAGTAAAACCGAGTCAATATCACCTGTCTATGTTAATGTAGTAAAACAACATATCAACAACCCATAACGCCTCATAATCAAAATAAAGAGTTTTAATAGCATAATAATCCAGATCACTTGCGAGCAAGTGTCCTCAAATAATAAGTTCTCTTAGTGCGCCATATAGGGATGTTACATACACCCCCTCTTGGTCTAAACTTTGTCCCAAAGTTTCACAGTATAAATTCCAAAGTAAAATGTATCACAGTATCATATGTCTATCTATTAAACAAAAATGGAAACTGTTGGTGCATATCATATGCGTCCTCCCAGGTTGTCGAGTGCAGACTATAATTGTCCCACTAGACCTTGACCTAATCTACCATTCGAATTCATAGCTATCGAAAGTGATGATCCAAGATGCGGACCGGCTCATCCGTGATCGCTCCCTCATATGATACCTACAAGGAACTCATGTCAATAACATGTGTAGGATCACTAATATAATGTTTCAAAACAGATACGTGAAAAACATCATGCATACACCTCAAAGGATTAGGCAAGGCTAGTCGATAGGCCACGGGCCCCTTTCTCTCCATAATCTTGAAAGGTCCCATGAACCTAGGAGAGAGTTTATCTCCCTTCCCAAACTTGATCGAACTCTTGTGCGGTTGACCCACAAGAAGACTAGATCGTCGACCTCGTAACTACGGTCGACACGGTGTGCATCGACATAACTCTTCTGCAGATCATGTGCTTCTTTAATCCTTTGTATTATTGTTTGCATTTTCTCTTCCATTTCTTGGATCGTTTCTAGTCCCACCAGGACCCTATCCTCAATCTGATCCGAACTCAAGGGTGTCTGACACGGTCGCCCATAAACAAACTCGAAAGGTGCCATCTTAATGGTGCTCTGGTAATTGTTGTTGTAAGTGAACTCCACTAGTGGCAAGAATTCTTCCCATCACTTTTGTTGCTCCATCACGTACATGTGCAACATGTCCTCCAAGGTTTGGTTCATTCGTTCAGTCTGTCCGACAGTGTCTAGATGATATGCAGTACTAAAGTTAAGCTGGGTTCCCAAGGCATCTTGCAAACTCATCCAAAATCATCTGGTAAACGTCGATCCTCGA
The DNA here is from genome assembly GCA_009831015.1 of Picea engelmannii. Lineage (NCBI taxonomy): Eukaryota > Viridiplantae > Streptophyta > Pinopsida > Pinales > Pinaceae > Picea > Picea engelmannii. The sequence goes on along the minus strand of ML780663.1, from coordinate 313,067 downwards.
TCGGATATAATCCTCTTAGGCACGCCATGCAGCCTCACAATGTCACTGATGAAAACTATAGCTATGTCATTTTCCTGATACGTCGTATGCACAGGAATAAAGTGAGCACTCTTCGTTAGAGTGTCTACTACTACGAAAATTGATTCATGCCTTCTTGTCATCAGTGGCATTCCAACAATAAAATCCATCAAAATAACCTCTCATTTCGATTTCGGAATGGCATGTGGTTGTAGTAATCCTGCTAGGTGTCTATGTTCATCCTTTACCTATTGACATTCTAGACATCTGGCCACATAGTTGACTATGTCAGCCTTCATCCCCTTCTATAAGAATAAGGGTTTAAGGTTTGCCCTCATCTTTGTGACTCCCAGATGAGCCATGTATACCGCTCTATGAGCCTCGCTTAGGATCAACATTCTCAACTCATCATTGGGCGGTACATATATCTGACCCTTAAACCTTAATAAGCCATTGCTATCAAATGAAAATCCCTCAAATCGTGGTACCATCATTGTGTTTTGTTTGATAAAACCCTTGACCTGTTTGTACCAGTCATTGTCACGCTGTAAGGTTAGAATATTTTCACGTAGATTCGTTTGAAGAGGCAACACTGAAAAGATGCTTGGTCTCCAACTCAATGCATCCGCCACTCTGTTCACTATTCCTTTTATGTAAGTAATCTGAAAGTCATACTCGCTCAGAAATTTCGACCAACACCACTTACGCGCGTTCAGGTCACTTTGTGTAAATATGTGTTGTAGTCCACAATGGTCAGTATTTAATTCAAGTTTTTGTCCATCAAGGTAGTGTCTCCAAACCTTCAAGGCATAAACGATGGCTAATAACTCCAAATTGTGCATTGTGTAGTTCTCCTCATGCCTTCTTAGTTTCTTTAAAATGTAAGCAATCACTCATCCGTCTTGCATCAAGACTCTGCCTAAGCCTTCCTTTGATGCATCAGTGCATACCAAGAAGTCCACGTCCATGTCAGGGAATTTTAGTATCAGTGCAAATGTCAACAATTTCTTGAGCCTCTGAAATGCTTCCAGGCATTTCTTGGTCCAAACAAACTTCTTGTTCTTCTTCTGCAATTTCGTGATCACATTTGCTATCTTTGAAAATCCCTTGATGAACCGTCCATAGTATCCTGTTAAACCCATGAAATCCACACTTCCAGGACATTTTTCGGTGTAGGCCATTCCATAATAGCCTCGACCTTGGCTAGATCCACGACGATGCCTTCGCCAGAGATAACATGCCCTAAGTAGTGAATCTTCAATTGATAAAATGAGAATTTGGACAACTTCCCATTCAATTTGTGCTCTTGCAGACACTGTAGTACCAAGTGCAAGTGCTCATCATGCTCCTCCTTTGTATGAGACTAAATCAAAATATCGTCAATGAACACTTGGACGAACTTGTCCAAGTACTCGTGGAACACCCCGTTCATCAAACTCATAAATACCCCTGGGGAATTTGTCAGTCCAAATGGTAAAAAAGTAAACTCATAATGTCCAAACCTCATCTTAAAGGCAGTATTAGGGGCATCATCCTCCTTGATCCATAACTGGTGATACCCTAATCACAAATCGATCTTGGAGAACACCATCGCATCCTTCATTTGATCGAACAGGTCATCAATTCTCGGCAAAGGATACTGATTCTTGATTGTAGCCTTGTTCAGTTGATGGTATTCAATACAAAGCCTCCACGATCCATCCTTCTTTTGTATGAAAATAATAGGTGCACCCCACGGTGACACACTAGGACGTATCAGTCCCAGGTCCAGCAACTCCTTCAGTTGCATTTTCAACTCTTGTAATTTTGGGGTCGACATTAGATAAGGCATTCTTGCTATCGGTTCAGTCCCCATTTTTAGGTCTATGGTAAAATCCAACTCCCTCTCTGGCAGCATCCCAGGTAACTCCTTTGGAAACACATTTGCAAGGTGTTCTATAACTTACGCTACTCTCTTCTCGTTTAACGCAAGGATCGCATAAATCTTGCAACCCTTGCGCATGCTCTTCCGAGGTTGTAAGGAAGAGATGAACCTCAGGGAAACTCCCTGGTTCCTTCCTACAATCACATGTCTCTGTCCCTCGTCATCGACCAAGCTCAAACGCTTTGTCTTACAGTTGAGTATCGCCTCATGCGATTCCAACTAGTCCATACCAATCATGACATAATATGATCCTAGGATCGTGACGTATAGGTTGGCCCTGGTGACAAAATCTCCCAGGTAAAGGACACAACCCCTAACCTTTCCTCCAACCTTCTGTTTGGCTCCCAAAGACACCTCTATGAAGCTAAACTCATCTTGTTCGACTGCCTTTACCCTAATACTTTTTAGCATTGCACCAGAAATGAAACACTCAATAGCACCGAGATCTATCAAAATAATAAGGGTCTGGTCAGCGATTGTAGCTGTCATCTCGAGCACAATCGACTGATGCTATGCCTGGCAGTTATTCACCACTGCATGAATCCTTTGGGCCTTTCCCATATCTCCCACAGTAATGGGTCCGACTGATCCGGAGGCTCTGGTCCTCTCCACAGGGAAGTCGCTCTGGTAGTGTGGCTCCCCACACATCCAACACCCCTTCTTCGACCCAGTAGTCCTGGTACCCGAAGTAGAAGATGATGGCCCACCGGGCTGGAACCTTGGTCTGTTCTGCTGAATAGTCCTAAACTACTGATGCTGCGGGTGATGCTGTTGTTGATGCTATGGTCCCCGATAAGGTGTCCACTACTGAGGCATCGGTTGCCGAGGTGTAGTGAAAGTGGATCCCCTCTGGAAGCCACGATATCCTAGTGTATGTCTCGCTGGTGTATGATGTTGTTGTGCTCCAGATGAAACCTGCCTTGCTAGTCTCGCTGGAGTCCTGGTCCGACCCCCGCTGATAAGCTCCTCCTCTGCTATGAGGGCCTTCTAGACGACATCATGCAATATTTAGGGCATCAAAATCCTAACCTTTGCACATAGGCTTCCGTTACGACTGAACACGAACATGTTTACCTTAATTTTTTCAGTGTTAAGGTGCAAAGCATACCGAAGCATCTCCATAAAATGACCCTCATACTCGGGCACCGTATGACCTCCCTGTCGTAAGGTGTTGAACTCATTAAGTTGACACTCAATGAATTCCTCTGAAAGGTACCTCTCTCAGAACCGTTCCTCGAGAAGTTCCCATGACACGTCTTCGACGACCATGTTCAGTTGTGGTAGGAGCATCTTCCACCCTAAAAGAGCGCTCCCTTTTAGTTGAAATAATGCCATGTGGACCTTCATGTTGGATGTATAATCGTGAAGTGAGAAGCACATCACCATGTTATCCAACCATGCCTCGGCGGTTGTGCCATTCGGGGCACCAAAGAACTCGGGAAATTTGACCTTCTCAAGTTCACGGTGAATGCTACCAGAACCGACTGGAGCACGTGGTGGAACCTCAGTGGGTGCTGATGCCTTGGCCTCATCTCTATCCAAATGGCTGATCAGTGCCTTGGACATGTGCTGAAAAGATCTCATTATTCCAACTACATCGCCAACTACTATCTTCTCCTGTCTGAGAACCTGCTCATCTCCCTAGGGGTTAGACCCCTCAAGCGTGGATGCTACTGGAGGTGTTACACCTCCTCCCCTAGCACACCGTCGTCTTCCTCCGTGGTTTCCTTTAACTATGATTACTTGCACGCACACAATCAACTCAATTAGCAACATTATAATCAAATCATATCAATGAAATCCGTAGAGATCCCAAGTCATGGGTCCAACCCTCTCTGATACCATATGTAACATGCCCTCACGTTAGTCACGACATCAACCTCTCATAACAAATGAATTTTTTTTATTTTGTGTGTGTGTGTGGGTAGAAGGGTAATAAAGACATTATACTCTACGTTGCAACACAACGATGACACAATGCATGCAACTCATGCAACAACACATAACATCCTTACAAGCACAATAAGCATCAGGACGCAAGGAATGAAAATCAATAGAAAAAATAAGTCTGACTACCTGCCCATCCTACCCTGCAATGGTTAGGACCTCCAGGACACATAAGCAACGCTCAAGCCCAAGTTCTCATCAATTTTGACAATTTAAGGTATCAGGGCTGGTGACTTTTCTGAGGAACAAGGAGGTGTCTACGTCCTGCCCGACAGAAGCAGACCATACCTACTACGCTAAGGAAAAACACCCTAACAACCCTACGTACCCCAACAATTACACGAGTAACTAGAAACTATTACAGTCAACAACCAAGCATAATAAAAGTTTACGACCAAGTACAAATGAATATCAACACCGTTGACAGAAAGCGCAAGATAAAAATGACTTTGTCGATATCCCAAACAATCGTCGTGTCAAGCTAGTCAAGTAAGACAGTCTATTTCCAACCTCCATTATGAGCCCAACTTCACATGTATAAAGTGCATAATGATATCCAGGTACAACTAGTTTAGCCTTAAAAAAAACTCATTGTGCAGTTCTAAATTACAAGTGACAACAGAGCACCATCTAAATTAACATTTAAAGAACATTACTCAGCAAGTCTAATTATTCGACTAGATTATTAATTAAAAATATAAGTAATCATTAATTAAAATCTAAATAGTCTGTCAATTACAAACTATCCATTCACTATAAACTTGCAATATTTTAATTAGAACTGAATGAAGCATGTGCCCAACACCCGTAAAGATGACAAGGCAAGTTAGAAAATTTAAGAAATTGTACTTAGCTTAAAAGACATTACATTTTATATAGTATCACATTTTATCTTTCTACACATTCCACATCACCCTTTATTATTACATTTGATTATTTTTATTTTATTTGCCATCCAAATTACATACAATCCACATTCAAATAATTACTAAAATGAATAGATATTGGATTTTTACCAATTTCAAATAAATTCGTTTGTTTTTCCAAATCAATTTTTATCAGGTTGTTGAAATTGTTTCATGTTATCATTTACTTATTTATTTGGGCTATGCCACATGGTACTATGCATAATTAATGAATTTGATAACATCATTACTATTCTAACCATTATCAATGATTTATTTATTATCAGACACTTTTGCAATGTGTATACAATCTATATACTATTAGTTATAATTAGACTAATGTTGAATAGTTGGTAATACACACATAAGCACAAGAATTCCAAGAGCATCTCCTCTATATAATAGTTTATTATTAGTTATATTAAACACATATTAATCCAACCAATTGACTACACTAAAATCCAATGTTATCATCATAATTATTTACTTAACCGCAACATGTTTTCTCTGGCAATAACCTTAATGTAAATAGTTGTGAATCGCGGGCTCTATTGATACATGATCTTAGTTGTTATGTTACCACCTTACATAATTCGATGAACATTAATTGTTGTATTTATGTAGTGGAAAATCACCAGATGAACGATGAGGAAACCGTTGTGTCAACCAAGTGGCCATTCACCTAGAAATAAAGACTAAAAGCTGACTCAAGAAGGGGCGATTCGCTTTCAAAATTTAAAGCATAAGAAGGAAAGGAATTTGCAACCCTCACCAGTGGCCAAAAACCATTCAGTAGGGGTGTGGGAACTTAAGGATCACCATCACAACCTATCCTTAAAATAAAATTTGATCTTGTCGTTCTCCACAGTAAATGTTGCCTTTAAAATAAAACAATCAAGGACCAACAATTAGCATAAATGAGATTTCTAGTAAGGTAGGAGTAAAAGATTAACCCAACCATTGATAACTGTCAACCTGAAATCTATCCAAGCAACAACAAAAATTTCCGAAGTCACAAGGGTAAAATGCTATCTAGGTAGAAATATTGTAGAGGTAGAGTTTAGAAGACGGAGAGATAACAAATGCATGGTCACAGTCAAACCATAGGGTTGTCGAGTCATGCAGGGATGAAGACCACGGGAAATCAATCAACCAAACAATCAGCTAGGCTAAGAGAAAGAGGGGTACACTATCAACCTAATCATCCAATCCATTTACAAATCAATAAGCAAATCCAAGCATAAGTCCTAAAGATTCTACTCTACAAAATAAAAGAGTATACCATTGCCTGATCGCCTGCTTCGAATGATGTCCTGAACTCCATGCAACTCCTGCTCGCTGACTGTCGAGACTACACCAGTACCTCCCAGGCAATGCTAGGGGTAATCTTCTTCCCCCTTAGCCCCCCAAGCCACAAAGGGGCCACAGACTATCCAGAGGGTACGTCTAGCTCCCAGCTGGCCTCGGAAAGCTGAGCTACCACTCCTCTCCAAGCTGGGAAATCCAAACTCCCTCAAGTAAATAAGTCAAGTCAATATTCCTGCAGTGTAACGTTATGCTCACAGAAGATGATCCTTCATCTTTCTCCTTCCTTTATTTTATAGAGTTTCTAACTTCCTTTCTTTTCTAAAATCTCTATTTATTAAAGTTTTAACAATACATTCCTAAATATCCTCTCCGTACAAGTGTCGCTCATCCCCTACAATCCTCCATGAATTAACTTATTTAATTAAGTAGTTATCTATATTTCCCTCACCCACCTAGAGTTACTCCTAGAATCACTCTTAGGTGTCTCTAGATTCCCTTACAGGTTTTAAAGGCTTTCCCTATTATGAATTTCCTAATCAGTTTAAAATTAGAAAGTTCTTAAATGCAGATTCCTTACTAAGTTGACTTCCCGCTTTTTACCTTAAGTTCCCCTCTTTCCCTTTTTATGTTACCTCCTTTCCCTAGTTTCCCATTTTTTTATATTTTTCCTCTTTCTCCTTTTTGTTAGAGCTAAAAACGACAGTTTGTGCAATTTAAGCTCTTTTCCCCTTTTATTATTAATTTAGTATCTTTTTAAACTATCAAAAGTTGAAATAATTAATTTTCTCTTTACATTTTATATCCACAGATTTTATTTAATTTCTTACTCTCTTCATGTTACCAAAAATTTATGACGACCCAAAATTATTACTTAAGCGGTTTCTATTTTAAATTTTTATTATTTTACTTTATATATATATATATATATATATATATATATTAAAGGTACACAAAATTTTACCCCAAGCGAAATTTTAGACTTAGAACTTAGATTCTGAACTGGGCGACATTTAATTAGGGAAATTGTTTTAAAGTTTCTTAACATGTTATTTGTCTTAGGTCCATCTAGGTTTGTCCCTCTATCATTATCAATGCAACGTGCCCTTCAGGATGCACTAGGTTCTCCAAGGGTGCCACTCGCCTCTTTTGTTTCTTTTGCGCAACCTACCCTTCAGGATGTACTACGTGCTGCAAGGGTGCCACTCACCTCTTGACTGATTGGTAGACATCAATAACCCCTGTAGTCAACACTCCGCCAGGTGAACTAGTGGGAGACTAAGGGATTCTAAGGAATAAGGTTCCCACCTTATTGCGTTCCACTTAGAATCATGATGAGCAACTATCACAGTCGGCCCTCACGACATCGTCGGTCCTCTTGAACTAGGTAATCGTTAACCTACAGTTCGAGCCACGACGTGAGTGCTAGTAGGCTGTGGCAGGGCTACTGTCCACACCTCTCCCTCAACATCTCTAGTAGTTGTGTGTGACCCCTTTACTGCATATGTTAGTCTGGTCGGCAAGCTATCATCAGCCTGCATCATCAACAAATCAATTCAAAACATATCCACATCATATCATCCAGTGAGATGCACTAATATCACAGTAAAACAATCAAAACCTAAATAACACACTCCCTGACTCGATTAGGAGTCCAAGGGGTTCCATCGATGCCTCTTCATCCTCAAGTTCCAAAACCCTGCACACTCAGTAAAACCGAGTCAATAACACTTGTCTATGTCAATGTAGTAAAACAACATATCAACAACCCGTAACGACTCATAATCAAAATCAAGAGTTTTAATAGCATAATAATCTGGATCACTTGCGAGCAAGTGTCCTCAAGGAATAAGTTCACTCAGTGCACCAGAGAGGGATGTTACATACACCCCCTCTTGGTCTAAACATCATCCCAAAGTTTCACAGTATAAATGTTGAAGTAAAATGTATCACAGTATCATATGTCTATCTATCAAACAAAAATGGAAACTGGTGGCGCATATCATATGCGTCCTCCCAGGTCACTGAGTGCGGACTATAATTGTCCCACTGGACCTTGACCTGATCTACCATTCGACATCATAGCTGTCGAATGCGATGATTCAATATGTGGACTAGCTCAGCCATGAGCGCTCCCTCATCCGATACATGCAAGGAACTCATGTCAATAACATGTGCAGGATCACTAATATAATGTCTCAAAAGATGATACTGAAAAACATCGTGCATACGCCTCAAAGAATCAGGCAAGGCTAGTCGATAGGCCATGGGCCCGTTTCTCTCCATAATCTAGAAAGGTCCCACGAACCTAGGAGAGAGTTTTTTCTCCCTTCCCAAACTTGATTGAACTCTTATGCGGTTTAACCTGCAGGAAGACTAGATCGCCGTGTTAGAAAAATAGGACCGCGGAGCAATAAAATAAAACAAATGCAGAAACAAAACACAGAAGACACACAATACAAGAGAGACACAGATTTACGTGGTTCACCCAGTGTGGGCT
>ML780663.1:248437-299194 GCA_009831015.1 Picea engelmannii | reverse complement strand
GCCGGGGGGATCTCCCCCCCGGACCCCGCAGAGGGGGTACCCCCCCTCTGCACTCCCCCGCGTGGAAGAGTGTACATACTTCTGGGGTTTAAATACTTCATGGGGTATAGACACGGCTGAAAGAAAAGAACCTCTGCATCAGGAAGATAATCAGGCTCCACAACCAACACGCCGACCTCGTAAATACGGTCGACATGCTGTGCATCGACATAGCTCTTCTGCCGATCCTGCACTTCTTTAATCCTTTGTCTTAGTGTCTTCATTTGATCTTTCATTTCTTGGATCGCTTCTGGTCCCACCAGGACCCTATCCTCAAGCTGATCCCAACTCAAGGGCATCCGACATGGTCGCTCGTAAAGAAACTCGAAAGGCTCCATCTTAATGGTGCTCTAGTAACTGTTGTTGTAAGTGAACTCCACTAGTGGCAATAATTATTCCCATCGCTTTTGTTGGTCCATCATGTACGTGCGCAACATGTCCTCCAAGGTTTGGTTCATTCGTTCTGTCTGTCTGTCAGTCTCTGAATGATATGCAGTACTAAAGTTAAGTTGGGTTCTCAAGTCCAGTTGGAAACTCGTCCAAAGTCATCCTGTAAACATCGATCCTCGATCGGATATAATCCTCTTAGGCACGCCATGTAGCCTCAAAATATCACTGATGAAAACTCTAGCTATGTCAGGTGCCTGATACATCATATGCATAAGAATAAAGTGAGCACTCTTCATCAGAGTGTCTACTACTATGAAAATCAAGTCATGCCTCCTTGCTGACAGTGGTAGTCCAATAATAAAATCCATTGAAATAACCTCCCATTTTGATTTTGGAATGGCATGTGTTTGTAGTGATCTTGCTGGGTGTCTATGTTCAGCCTTTACCTGCTGACATTCTAGACATATGGCCACATAGTTGACTATGTCAACTTTCATTCCCTTCCATAAGAATAAGGGTTTAAGGTCTGCCCTCATCTTCATGACTCCTGGATGAGCCATGTATACTACTCTATGAGCCTCAGTAGGATCAACATTCTCAACTCATCGTTGGGCGGTAAGTAGATCCGACCCTTAAACCTGAATAATCCATCGCTATCAATTGAAAATGTCTCAAATCGTGGTACCATCATTGTATTTTGTCCGATAAAACCCTCGACCTCTTTGTACCAGTCATCAAAGTAAGTAAGTAAGTAAGTAATCTCAAAGTCATACTTGCTAAGAAATTCTGACCAACGCCATTGTCACGCGTTCAGGTCACTTTGCATAAATATGTGTTATAGTCCACAATGGTCAGTCTTTAGTTCAAATTTTCATCCAACAAGGTAGTGTATCCAAACCTTCAAGGCATAAACAATGGCTAATAACTCCAAATCGTGTGTTGCATAGTTCTCCTCATGCCTTCTTAGTGTCCTTGAAATGTAAGCTATCAATCGTCCATCTTGCATCAAGACTCCGCCTAAGCCTTCCTTGGATGCGTCAATGCATACCAAGAAGTCTGCATCCATGTCAAGGACTTTTAGTATCAGTGCAGTTGTCAACAATTCCTTGAGCCTCCGAAATGCTTTCATGCATTTACTGGTCCAAACAAAATTTTTGTTCTCCTTTTGCATATCTCTGATCAAATTTGCTATCTTCAAAAATCCCTCGACGAACCGTCGATAGTATCCTGCTAAACCCATGAAGATGTGCACTTCCGGGACATTCGTTGGTGCGGGCCATTCCATAAAATCCTCAAACTTGGTTGGATCCACAGCGCTGCCTTCACCGGAGATGACTTGCCCTAAGTAGTGAATCTTCGATTGATAAAATAAGAATTTGGACAACCTCGCATACAATTTGTGCTCTCACAGACACTATAGTACCAAGCGCAAGTTCTCGTCATGCTCCTCCGTCATAAGAGATTAAATCAAAATATTGTTAATGAACACTTGGATGAACTTGTCCAAGTACTCGCAAAACACCCCATTCATCAAACTCATAAATACCCCTCGGGTGTTTGGCAGTCCAAACGGTAAAACAATAAACTCGTAATGTCCAAAACTCATCTTAAAGGTGGTCTTAGGGACATCATCCTCCTTGATCCGTAACTGGTGATACCCTCATCACAAATCGATCTTGGAGAACAGCGTCGTACCCTTCATTTGATCAAATAAGTCATCAATTCTTGACAAAGGATATTGATTCTTGATCATAGCCTTGTTCAGTTGACGGTAGTTATGCAAAGCCTCCACGATCTATCCTTCTTTCGTATGAAAATAACAGGTGCACCCCAAGGTGACACACTAGGACGTATCAGTCAAAGGTCCAACAACTCCTACAGTTGCATTTTCAACTCTTCTAACTCCAGGGTCGACATACGATAAGGGGTTCTTTCTATCGGTTAAGTCTCCGGTTTTAGGTCTATGGTAAACTCCAACTCCCTCTCTGGCGGCATCCCAGGTAACTCCTCTGAAAAAACGTGTGCAAACTCTCTAACCACCGGAAGGTGTTCTATAACTTCCGCTACTCCCTTCTCATTTAACGCAAGGATCACATAAATCCTGCACCCCTTGCGCATGCTCTTCCGAAGTTGCAAGGAAGAGATGAACCTCAGGGAAACTCCTTGGTTCCATCCTACAATTACACGTCTCTATCCCTCGTCATCGACCAAGCTCAAATGCTTTGTCTTACAGTTGAGTATCACCTCATGTGATTCCAACCAGCCCATACCAATCACGACATCATAAGATCCTAGGATCATGATGTATAGTTTGGCCCTAGTGACAAACTCTCCCAGGTTAAGGACACAGCCCCTAACCTTTCCTCCAACCTTCTGTTTGGCTCCCGAAACCATCTCTACGAAGATAAAATCATCCTGTTCGACTTCCTTTACCTTAATCCTTTTTAGCACTGCACCAAAAATGAAAGTCTCGGTAGCACTGAGATCTATAAAAATAATAAGGGTCTGGTCAACGATGGTAGATGTATTCTCGAGCACAGTCAAATGATGCTCTACCTTGAAGTTATTCACCGCTGCATGAATCCGACGGGCCTTGCCCATATCTCCCACGGTAGTGGGCCCGACTGATCCAGACACTCTAGTCCTCTGCATAGGGCAGTCGCGCTGGTAGTGTGGCTCCCCACACATCCAACACCCCTTCTTCAACCCAGTAGTCCTGGTACCTGAAGTAGAAGAGGACGGCCCACCGTCATGGAACCCTGGTATGTTCTATTGAACAGGCCTAAACTGTTGCTACTGTTGATGCTCTGGTCCCCGATAAGGTGTTCGTTTTTGAGGCATCAGTCACCGAGGTGTAGTGAAAGTGGATCCCTTCTCGAAGCCACGATATCCCGGCGTATGTCTTGCTAGTGTCTGATGATGTTGTGCTCCAGATGAAACCTTCCTTGCTTGTCTCGCTAGAGTCCTAGTCTGACCCCCACTGACAAGCTCCTCCTCTGCTATGAGGGCCTTCTAGATGGAATCATGCAAGTTTTGGGGCATCAAAATCCTAACCTTTGCATGTAGGCTGCCGTTAAGGCCGAACACGAACCTATTGACCTTAAGTTTTTCAGTGTTAAGGTGCAGAGCATAAAAGAGTAGCTCCATAAAAAGACCCTCATACTTGCACACCATATGACCTTCTTGTCATAAGGCGTTGAACTCATTAAGTTGACACTCAATGAATTCCTCTGAAAGGTACCTCTCTCAAAATCGTTCCTCGAACATTTCCCATGACACGTCTTTGACAACAATGTTCAGTTGTGCTAGGAGCGTCTTCCACCATAGAAGAGTGCTCCCTTTCAGTTGAAAGACCACCATGTAGACCTTCATGTTGGAGGTATAATCATGAAGTTCGAAGCACATCACCATGTTCTCCAACCATGCCTCGGTGGCTGCACCATCCGGGGCATCGAAGAACTTGGGAAATTTAACCTTCTCGAGTTCACGGTGAATGCTAACAGAACTGACAGGAGTGTGTGGTGGAACCTCAGCAGGTGCCAATGCCCTTGCCTCGTCTCTATCGAAATGGTTGATTAGTGCCTTAGACATGCGCTAATAAGATCTCATCATTCTGACTACATCACCAAGTGCTATCTGCTCCTGTCTGAGAACCTGCTCATCTCCTTGGGGGTTAGACCCCTCAGGCATGGATGCTACTGGAGGTGTCACGCTTCCTCCCCTAGCACCCCATCGTCTGCCTTTGCGACATCCTCTAACCATGATTACCTGCACGCACACAATCAACTCAATTAGAAACAGTATAATCAAATCATATCAATGAAATCCATAGGGATTCCAAGTCACAGGTTGAACCTACTCTGATACCATATGTAACATGCACTCCCGTTAGTCACGACATCAACCTCTCATAACAAGTGAATTTTTTTTTTGTGTGTGTGTGCGTGGGTACAAGGGTAATAAAGACATTATACTCTATGTCACAACATAACGACGACACAATGCATGCAACTCATGCAACAACACATAACATCCTAACAAGCACAACAAGCATCCAGACGCATGAAACGACAATCAATTGAATGCCTAGGCAACCATTGTGTCAACCAAGTGGCCATTCGCCCAGAAATAAAAACTAAAAGATGACTCAAGAAGGGGAGATTCTCTTTCAAAATTTAAAGCATAAGAAGGAAAGGAATTTACAACCCTCACCAGTGGCCAAAAACCATTCGGTAGGGGTGTGGGAACTTAAGGATCACCGTCACAACCTATCCTTAAAATATAATTTGGTCTTGTTGTTCTTCACAATAAATGTCGGCTTTAAAATAAAACAATCAAGGACCAATAATTAGCATAAATGAGATCTCTAGTAAGGTAGGAGTAAAATATTAACTCAACCATTGATAACTGTCAACCTAAAATCTATCCAAGCAGTAAGAAAAATTGCCAAAGTCAGAAGGGTAAAATGCTATCTGGGTAGAAATATTGTAGAGGTAGAATTTAGAAGACGTAGAGATAACAAACGCATGGTCACAGTCAAACCACAGGGTTGTCAAGTCATGCGGGGATGAAGTCCACGGGAAATCAACCAACCAAACAATCAGCTAGGCAAAGAGAAAGAGGGGTATGCTATCAATCTAATCATCCAATCCATTTACAAACCAATAAGAAAATCCAAGCATAAGTCCTAAAGCATTCTACTCTACAAAATAAAAGAGCGTACAATTTCCCGATCACCTGCTTTGAATGATGTCCTGTGCTCCGTGCAACTCCCTCTCAATGAACGTCGAGACTACACTGGTACCTCCCAGCCAATGGTAGGGGTAATCTTCTTCCCCCTTAGCCCTCAAAGCTACAAAGGGGCCACAAACTATCCATAGGGTACGCATATCTCCTAGATGGCCTCGCAAAGCCGAGATACCACTCCTCTCTGAGCTGGGAAATCCAAACTCCCACAAGTAAATTAGTCAAGTCAATATTCCTGCAACGTAACATTACGCTCATAGAAGATGATCCTTCATCTTTATCCTTCCTTTATTTTATAGAATTTCTAACTTCCTTTCTTTCCTAAAATATCAATTCATTAAAGTTTTAACAATAAATTCCTAAATTTTCTCTCCGTACAAGTGTCCCTCATCCCCTACAATACTCCATGAATTAACTTATTTAATTAAGTAATTATCTTTATTTCCCTCACCAACCTAGAGTTACTCCTAGAATCACTCCTAGGTGTCCCTAGATTCCCTTACAGGTTTTAAAGGCTTTCCCTATTATGAATTTGCTAATCAGTTTAAAGTTAGAAAGTTCTTAAATGCAGATTCTTTACTAAGTTGACATCCCTCTTTTTACCTTAAGTTCCCCTCTTTCCCTTTTTATGTTACCTGCTTTCCCTAGTTTCCAATTTTTTTATATTTTCCCTCTTTCCCATTTTTGTTAGAGCTAAAAACGACACTTTGTGCAATTTAACCTCTTTTCCCCTTTTATTATTAATTTAGTATCTTTTTAAACTATCAAAAGTTAAAATAATTAATTTTCTCTTTACATGTTATATCCATAGATTTTATTTAATTTCTTACTCTCTTCATGTTACCAAAAATTTATGAAGACCCAAAATTATTACTTAAGTGGTTTNGTTTAGAGGTAGACAAAATTTTACCCCTAGCGAAATTTTAGACTTAGAACTTAGATTCTGACCTGGGCGACATTTAATTAGGAAAATTGTTTTAAAGTTTCTTAACATGTTATTTGTATTAGGGCCATCTAGGTTCGTCCCTCTATCATTATCAACACAACATGCCCTTCATGATGCACTAGGTTCTCCAAGGGTGCCACTCACCTCTTTTGTTTCTTTTGCGTGAACTGCCCTTCAGGACGTACTACATGCTCCAAGGGTGACACTCGCCTCTTGACATACTGGTAGACATCAATAACCCCTGTAGTCAACACTCTGCCAGGTGAACTTGTGGGAGACTAAGGGATTCTAATGAATAAGGCCCTTGCCTTATTACGTGCCCTTTAGAATCATCATGAGCGACTATTGGAGTCTTCCCTCATGGCATTGTCGGTCCTCTCGAACTAGGTAATCGTTAACCTACAGTTCGAGCCACGATGGGAGTGATAGTAGGTTGTGGCAAGGCTACTATCCACACCTCTCCCTCAACATCTCTGGTAGTTGTGTGTGACTCATTTACTCCATATGTGAGTCTGGTCGACAAGCTATCATCAGCCTGCATCATCAACAAGTCATGTCAAAACATATCCACATCATATCATCCAGTCAAATGCACTAATATCACAGTAAAACAATCAAACCCTAAATAGCACACTCCCTGACTCGATTTAGAGGCCAAGGGGTTCCATCGATGCCTCTGCATCCTCAAGTTCCAAAACCCTTTACACTTAGTAAAACCAAGTCAATAGCACCTGTCTATGTCAATGTAGTAAAACAACATATCAAAAACCCATAACGGCTCATAATCAAAATCAAGAGTTTTAATAGAATAATAATCCGGATCAATTGCAAGCAAGTGTCCTCAAAGAATAAGTTTTCTCAGTGCACTAGAGCAGGATGTTACATACACCCCCTCTTGGTCTAAACATCATCCCAAAGTTTCACAGTATAAATGCCGAAGTAAAATGTATCATAGTATCATATGTCTATCTATCAAACAAAAATGGAAACTATTGGCGCATATCATATGCGTCCTCCCAGGTCACCGAGTGTGGACTATAATTGTCCCACTGGACCTTGACCTGATCTACCGTTCGATGTCATAGTTGTCGGACGCAATGATCCAAGATGTAGACTGGCTCAGCCGTGAGTGCTCCCTCATTCGATACATGCAAGGAACTCATGTCAATAACATGTGTAGGATCACTAATATAATGTCTCAAAATAGATACGTGAAAAACAATTTGCATATGCCTCAAAGAATCAGGCAAGGCTAGTCAATAGGCCACGGGCCCCTTTCTCTCCATAATCTAGAAAGGTCCCATGAACCTAGGAGAGAGTTTATCTCCCTTCCCAAACTTGATTGAACTCTTGTGTGGTTTAACCCAGAAGAATATTAGATCACTGACCTCGTAAATATGGTCGACAAGCTGCGCATCGAGATAACTCTTCTGTCGATCTTGCGCTTCTTTAATCCTTTGTCTTATTGTCTGCATTTGATCTTCCATTTCTTGGATCACTTATGGTCCCACAAGGACCCTATCCTCAAGTCGATCCCAACTCTAGGGCGTCCGACATGGTCACCCGCAAAGAAACTCAAAAGGCGCCATCTTAATGGTGCTCTAGTAACTATTGTTGTAAGCGAACTCCACTAGTGGAAATAATTCTTCCCATCTCTTTTGTTGGTCCATCATGTACATGCACAACATGTCCTCCAAGGTTTTGTTTGTTCGTTCGGTCTGTTTGTCAGTATCTGGATTATATGAAGTACTAAAGTTAAGTTGGGTTCCCAAGACCTCTTGGAAACTTGTCCAAAATTTTTCGGTAAATACCGATCTTCGATCAGATATAGTTTCTGGATGATATGAAGTACTAAATTTAAGTTGGGTTCCCAAGGCCTCTTGAAAACTCGTCCAAAATCATCCTATAAAGACCGATCCTCAATCAAATATAATCCTCTTAGGCACGCCATGCAGCCTCAAAATCTCACTGATGAAAACTCTAGCTATGTTAGGTGCCTGATACATTGTATGTACAAGAATAAAGTGAGCACTCTTCATCAGAGTGTCTGCTACTACGAAAATCAAGTCATGCCTTCTTTCCGATAGTGGCAATCCAACAATAAAATCCATCGAAATAACCTCCCATTTCGATTATGGAATGGCATCTGGTTGTAGTGATCTTGCTGGGTGTCTATGTTTCGTCTTTACCTGCTGACATTCTAGACATCTGTCCAGATAGTTGACTATGTCGGCCTTCATTCCCTTCCAAAAGGATAAGGGTTTAAGGTCTACCCTCATCTTCGTGACTCCCAAATGAGCCATGTATACCACTCTATGAGCCTCGGTATTATCAACATTCTTAACTCATTGTTCGGCGGTAAGTAGATCCGACCCTTAAACTTGAATAAGCCATCGCTATCAAATGAAAATCCCTCAAATCGTGGTACCATCATTGTGTTTTGTCCAATAAAACCCTCGACCTCTTTGTACCAGTCATCAAAGTAAGTAAGTAAGTGAGTAATCTCAAAGTCGTTCTTGCTAAGAAATTCCGACCAACGTCGTTGTCGCGCATTCAGGTTACTTTGCATAAATATGTGTTGTAGTCCACAATGGTCAGTCTTTAGTTCAAATTTTCATCCAACAAGGTAATGTATCCAAACCTTCAAGGCATAAACGATGGCTAATAACTCCAAATCATGCGTCGCATGGTTCTCCTCATGCCTTCTTAGTGTCCTCAAAATGTAAGCAATCAATCGTCCATCTTGCATCAAGACTCCGCCTAAGCCTTCCTTGGATGCATTAGTGCATACCAAGAAGTCCGCGTCCATGTAAGGGACTTTTAGTATTGGTGTGGTTGTCAATAATTCCTTGAGCCTACAAAATTCTTTTGCGCATTTCTCAGTCCAAACAAACTTTTTGTTCTTCTTCTGCATATCCATGATTGGATTTTATATCTTCAAAAATCCCTCGACGAACCGTTAATAGTATCCTGCTAAAACCATGAAGATGCGCACTTCTGGGACATTCGTTGGCGCAGGCCATTACATAATAGCCTCAAAATTGGTTGGATCCATGACGATGCCTTCACCGAAGATGACATGCCCTAAGTAGTGAATCTTCGATTGATAAAATAAGCATTTGGAAAACTTCGCATACAATTTGTGCTCTTGCAAACACTGTAGTGCCAAGTGTAACTGCTCATCATGCTCCTCCTTCAAAATATTGTCAATGAACACTTCGATGAAGTTGTCCAAGTACTCGTGGAACACCCCATTCATCAAACTCATAAATACCCCTGGGGCGTTTGTCAGTCCAAACGGTAAAACAGTAAACTCGTAATGTCCAAAACTCATCTTAAAGGTGGTCTTAGGGACATCCTCCTTGATCCGTAGGTGGTGATACCCTCATTGCAAATTGATCTTGGAGAACATCGTCACACCCTTCATTTGATAGAACAGGTCATCAATTCTCGACAAAGGATATTGATTCTTGATCGTAGCCTTGTTCAGTTGACGGTAGTTATGCAAAGCCTCCACGATCTGTCCTTCTTTCATATGAAAATAACAGGCGCACCCCAAGGTGACACACTAGGACATATCAGTCCTAGGTCTAGCAAATCCTTCATTTGCATTTTCAACTCTTGTAACTCCAGGGTCGACATATAATAAGGCATTCTTTCTATCGGTTCATTCCCCGGTTTTAGGTCTATGGTAAACTCCAACTCCCTCTCCGGCGGAATCCAAGGTAACTCCTATGAAAAAACATCTGCAAACTCTCTCACCACCGGAAGGTGTTCTAGACCTTCTACTACTCCTTTCTCGTTTAACGCAAGGATTGCATAAATCCTGCACCCCTTGCACATGCTCTTCCCAAGTTGCAAGGAAGAGATGAACCTCAGGGAAAATCCCTGGTTGCATCCTACAATCACACATCTCTATCCCTCATCATCGACCAAGCTCAAATGCTTTCTGTTTATAGTTAAGTATCGCCTCATGCGATTCCAACCAGTCCATATCAATTAGGACATCATAAGATCCTAGGATTGTGACATATAGGTTGGCCCTGGTGACAAAATCTCCTAGGTTAAGGACACAACCCCTAACCTTTCCTCCAACCTTCTGTTTGGCTCCCGAAACCATCTCTACAAAGATAAACTCATCCTGTTCGACTTCCTTTACCTTAATCCTTTTTAGCGTTGCACCAAAAATGAAAATCTCGGTAGCACCGAGATCTATCAAAATACTAAGGGTCTGGTCAGCAATGGTAGATGTCTTTTCGAACATAGTCGAATGATGCTCTATTTGGATTTTATTCACCACTACATGAATCCGATGGGCCTTGCCCATATCTCCCACAGTAGTGGGCCCGACTGATCCAGACACTCTCGTCCTCTCCACAGGGAAGTCGCGTTGGTAGTGTGGCTCCCCACACGTCCAACACCCCTTCTTCAACCCAGTAGACCTGGTACCCAATTTAGAAGAGGACAGCCCACCATCATGGAACCCTGGCTGTTCTATTGAATAGGCCTAAACTGTTGCTATTGTTGATGCTCTGGTCCCCGATAAGGCGTCCGCTACTGAGGCATCGGTCACCGAGGTGTAGTGAAAGTGGATCCCCTCTGGAAGCCATGATATCTCGACATATGTCTCGCTGGTGTCTGATGCTATTGTGCTCCAGATGAAACCTTCCCTTCTTGTCTCGCTAGAGTCCTAGTCTGACCCCCGCTGATAAGCTCCTCCTCTACTATGAGGGCCTTCTAGATGGCACCATGCAAGGTTTGGGGCATCAAAATCCTAACCTTTGCATGTAGGTTGTCGTTAAAGCCAAACTTGAACCTTTTGACCTTAATTTTTTCAGTGTTAAGGTGCGGAGCATACAAGAGTAGCTCCATAAAATGGCCCTTGTGCTTGGGCACCATACGACCTCCTTGTCATAAGGTATTGAACTCATTAAGTTAATGCTCAATGAATTCCTCTGAAAGGTACCTCTCTCAGAACCATTCCTCGAATAGTTCCCATGACACGTCTTCGACAACCATGTTCAGTTGTGGTAGGAGCATCTTCCACCATAGAAGAGTGCTCCCTTTTAGCTGAAAGACCACCATGCGGACCTTCATGTTGGAGGTACAATCACGAAGTATGAAACACATCACCATGTTCTCCAACCATGCCTCGGTGGCTGTGCCATGTGGGGCACCAAAGTACTCTGAAAATTTTACCTTCTCGAGTTCATGGTGAATGCTAACAAAACCGACCGGAGCGTGCGGTGGAACCTCAGTGGGTGCCGATGCCCTGGCACCCCGCAGGTATGGATTCTACTGGAGGTGTCATGCCTCCTCCCCTAGCACCCCGTCGGTTGCCTCCGCGGCATCCTCTAACCATGATTACCTGCACGCACACAATCAACTCGATTAGAAGCAATATAATCAAATCATATCAATGAAAGCCCTAAGGATTCCAAGTCACAGGTTGAACCCGCTTTGATACCATACGTAACATGCCCTCCCTTTACTCACGACATCAACCTCTCATAACAAGTGAATTTTTTTTGTGTGTGTGTTTGCATGGGTACAATGGTAATAAAGACATTATACTCTGTGTCACAACACGACGACGACACAATGCATGCAACTCATGCAACAACACATAACAACCTAACAAGCACAACAAGCATCCGGACGCAAGGAACGACAATCAATTGAACACCCAGGCAACCGTTGTGTCAACCAAGTGGCCATTTGACTAGAAATAAAAACTAAAAGCCGACTCAAGAAGGGGCAATTCGCTTTCAAAGTTTAAAGCATAAGAAGGAAAGGAATTTATAGCCCTCACCAGTGGCCAAAAACCATTCGGTAGGGGTGTGGGAACTTAAGGATCACCGTCACAACCTATGCTTAAAATAAAATTTGATCTTGCTGTTCTCCATAGTAAATGTTGGCTTTAAAATAAAACAATCAAGGACCAACAATTAGCATAAATGATATCGCCAATGAGGTAGGAGTAAAATATTAACCCAACCATTGAAAACTGTCAACCTGAAATCTATCCAAGTAGCAACAAAAATCGTCGAAGTCACAAGGGTAAAATGCTATCTGGGTAGAAATATTGTAGAGGTAGAATTTAGAAGATGTAGAGATAACAAATGCATGGTCACATTCAAACCACAGGGTTGTCAAGTCATGCGGGGACGAAGACCACGGGAAATCAGTCAACGAAACAATCAGCTTGGCTAAGAGAAAGAGGGGTACGCTATCAATCTAATCATCCAATCCATTTACAAATCAATAAGGAAATCCAAGCGTAAGTCCTAAATCATTCTACTCTACAAAATAAAAGAGTGTACCATTTCCTGATCACCTGCTTCAAATGATGTCCCGTGCTTCATGCAACTCTCGCTCACTGACCATCGAGACTACACCGGTACATCCTACCCAATGCTAGGGGTACTCTTCTTCCCCCTTAGCCCCCCAAGTCGCAAAGGGGCCACAGACTATCCAGAGGGTACTTCTAGCTCCCAACTGGCCTCGCAAAGATGAGCTACCACTCCTCTCCAAGCTGGGAAATCTAAACTCCCACAAGTAAATCAGTCAAGTCAATATTCCTACAGCGTAACGTTACACTCACAGAAGATGATCCTTCATCTTTCTCCTTCCTTTATTTTATATAGTTTATAACTTCCTTTCTTTCCTAAAATCTCAATTCATTAAAGTTTTAACAATAAATTCATAAATTTCCTCTCCGTACAAGTGTCCCTCATCCCCTACAATCCTCCATGAATTAACTTATTTAATTAAGTAATTATCTTTATTTCCCTCACCCACCTAGAGTTACTCCTAGAATCACTCCTAGGTGTCCCTAGATTCCCTTACAGGTTTTAAAGGCTTTCCCTATTATGAATTTGCTAATCAGTTTAAAAATAGAAAGTTCTTAAATGCATATTCTTTACTAAGTTGACTTCCCACTTTTTACCTTAAGTTCCCCTCTTTCCCTTTTTATGTTACCTCCTTTCCCTAGTTTCCCAATTTTTTTATATTTTCCCTCTTTCCCCTTTTTGTTAGAGCTAAAAACGACAGTTTGTGCAATTTAACCTCTTTTCCCCTTTTATGATTAATTTAGTATCTTTTTGAACTATCAAAAGTTAAAATAATTAATTTTCTCTTTACATTTTATATCCACAGATTTTATTTAATTTCTTACTCTCTTCATGTTACCAAAATTTTATGAAGACCCAAAATTATTACTTAAGTGGTTTCTATTTTAAATTTTTATTATTTTACTTTATATATATATATATATATTAAAGGTCGACAAAATTTTACCCCTAGCGAAATTTTAGACTTAGAACATAGATTCTGAACTGGGTTACATTTAATTAGGGAAATTGTTTTAAATTTTTTTAACATGCTATTTGTCTTAGGGCCATCTTGGTTCGTCCCTCTATCATCATCAACACGACGTGCCCTTCAGGATGCACTAGGTTCTCCAAGGGATCCACTCACCTCTTTTGTTTCTTTTACGTGACCTGCCCTTTAGGACGTACTGCATGATCCAAGGGTGCCACTTGCCTCTTGACTGATTGGTAGACATAAATAACCCCTGTAGTCAACACTCCGCCAGGTGAACTTGCATGGGACTAAGGGATTCTAAAGAATAAGGCCCCTGCCTTATTGCGTGCCCCTTAGAATCATCATGAGTGACTATCGCAGTCTTCCCTCATGGCATCGTCGATCCTCTCAAACTAGGTAATCGTTAACCTATAGTTCAAGCCACGACTGGAGTGCTAGTAGGCTGTGGCAGGGCTACTATCCACACATCTCCCTCAACATCTCTGGTAGTTGTGTGTGACCCCTTTACTCCATATGTGAGTCTGGTTGGAAAGCTATCATCATCCTGCATCATCAATAAATCATGTCAAAACATATCCACATCATATCATCCAGTTAGATGCACTAATATCACAGTAAAACAATCAAACCCTAAATAGCACAATCCCTGGCTTGATTCGGAGTCCAAGGGGTTCCATCGATGCCTCTGCATCCTCAAGTTCCAAAACCCTACACTCTCAGTAAAACCAAGTCAATAGCACCTCTCTATGTCAATGTAGTAAAACAACATATCAACAACCCATAACGGCTCATAATCAAAATCAAGAGTTTTAATAGCATAATAATCCGGATCACTTGCGAGCAAGTGTCCTCAAAGAATAAGTTTTCTCAGTGCACCAGAGCGGGATGTTACATACACCCCCTCTTGGTCTAAACATCATCCCAAAGTTTCACAGTATAAATGCCGAAGTAAAATGTATCATAGTATCATATATCTATCTATCAAACAAAAATGGAAACTGTTGGTGCATATCATATGCGTCCTCCCATGTCACTGAGTGTGGTCTATAACTGTCCCACTGTACCTTGACCTGATCTATTGTTCGACATCATAGCTGTCGAACGCGATGATGAAAGATGCGAACTGGCTCAGTTGTGAGCGCTCCCTCATCCGATACATGCAAGGAACTCATGTCAATAACATGTGTAGGATCAGTAATATAATGTCTCAAAATAGATACGTGAAAAACATCGTGCATACGCCTCAAAGAATCAGGAAAGGCTAGTCGATACTCCACGGGCCCCTTTCTCTCCATAATCTAGAAAGGTCCCGTAAACCTAGGAGAGATTTTATCTCCCTTCCCAAACTTGATCGAACTCTTGTGTTTTTTAACCCGCAAGAAGACTAGATCGCCTACCTCGTAAATACGGTCGACACACTGTGCATTGACATAAGTCTTCTGCCGATACTGTGCATCTTTAATCCTTTGTCTTATTGTCTGCATTTGATCTTCCATTTCTTGGACCACTTCTGGTCCCACCAGGACCCTATTCTCAAGCCGATCCTTACTCAAGGGTGTCTAACATGGTCCACCGTAAA
Source organism: Picea engelmannii (assembly GCA_009831015.1). Classification (NCBI taxonomy): domain Eukaryota; kingdom Viridiplantae; phylum Streptophyta; class Pinopsida; order Pinales; family Pinaceae; genus Picea; species Picea engelmannii. Next base: position 284,168 of record ML780663.1, on the reverse strand, counting down.
GAAACTCGAAAGGCGCCATCTTAATGGCGCTCTAGTAACTGTTGTTGTAAGCAAACTCCACTAGTGGCAAGAATTCTTCCCATCGCTTTTGTTGGTCCATCACGTACATGCGCAACATGTCCTCCAAGTTTTGGTTTGTTCATTCAGTTTGTCTGTCAGTCTCTGGATGATATGCAGTACTAAAGTTAAGTTGGGTTCCCAAGGCCTCTTGGAAACTCATCCAAAATTGTCCTGTAAACACCGATCCTCGATCGGATATAATCCTCTTAGGAACGCCATGCAGCCTCAAAATCTCATTGATGAAAACTCTAGCTATGTCAGGTTCCTGATACGTCATATGAATAGGAATAAAGTGAGCACTCTTCATCAGAGTGTCTACTACTACGAAAACCAAGTCATGCCTCGTTGTCGACAGTGGCAATCCAACAATAAAATCCATCGAAATAACCTCCCATTTCGATTCTGGAATGGCATGTGGTTGTAGTGATCTTGCTAGGTGTCTATGTTTAGCCTTTACCTGCTGCAATTCTAGACATCTGGCCACATAGTTAACTATGTCAGCCTTCATTCCCTTGTAGAAGAATAAGGGTTTAAGTTCTGCCCTCATCTTTGTGACTCTTGGATGAGCCATGTATACGACTCTATGAGCCTCGGTAGGATCAACATTCTCAACTCATCATTGGGAGGTAAGTAGATCCAACCCTTAAACCTGAATAAGCCATCGCTATCAAATGAAAATCCCTCAAATCATGGTACCATCATTGTGTTTTGTCTGATAAAACCCTCGACCTCTTTGTACCAGTCATCAAAGTAAGTAAGTAAGTAAGTAATCTCAAAGTCGTACTTGCTAAGAAATTCCGACCAACATCGTTGTCATGCGTTCAGGTCACCTTGCATAAATATGTTTTGTAGTCCACAATGGTCATTCTTTAGTTCAAATCTTCATCCAACAAGGTAGTGTATCCAAACCTTCAAGGCATAAATGATGGCTAATAATTCCAGATCATGTGTCGCATAGTTCTCCTCATACCTTCTTTGTGTCCTCGAAATGTAAGAAATCAATCGTCCATCTTGCATCAAGACTCCACCTAAGCCTTCCTTAGATGCGTCAGTGCATACCAAGAAGTCCGCATCCATGTCAGGGACTTTTAGTATCGGTGCGGTTGTCAACAATTCCTTGAGCCTCCAAAATGTTTTTGCGCATTTGTCGGTCCAAACAAACTTCTTGTTCTTCTTCTTCATATCCGTGATCAGATTTGCTATCTTCAAAAATCCCTCGACGAACCATCGATAGTATCCTACTAAACCCATGAAGATGCGCACTTCCATAATAGCCTCAAACTTGGCTAGATCCATGGCGATGCCTTCACCAGAGATGACATGCCCTAAGTAGTGAATCTTTGATTGATAAAATAAGGATTTGGACAACTTCGCATACAATTTGTGCTCTCGTATACACTGTAGTACCAAGCGCAAGTGCTCGTTATGCTCCTCTATTGTACGAGAGTAAATAAAAATATTGTCAATGAACACTTGGATGAACTTGTCCAAGTACTCACAGAACACCCCGTTCATCAAACTCATAAATACCCCTAGGGTGTTTGTCAGTCCAAACGGTAAAATAATAAACTTGTAATGTCCAAAACTCATCTTAAAGGTGGTCTTAGGGACATCATCCTCCTTGATCCGTAATTGGTGATACCCTCATTGCAAATCGATCTTGGAGAACACCATCGCACCCTTCATTTGATCGAACAAGTCATCAATTCTCAACAAAGGATATTGATTCTTGATCGTAGCCTTATTTAGTTGATGGTAGTTATGCAAAGCCTCCACGATCTATCCATCTTTTGTATGAAAATTACAGGTGCACCCTAAGGTGACACACTAGGACGTATTGGTCCCAGGTCCAGCAACTCCTTCAGTTGCATTTTCAACTATTGTAACTCCAGGGTCGACATATGATAACGCCTTCTTTCTATCGGTTCAGTCCCCGGTTTTAGGTCTATGGTAAACTCCAACTCCCTCTCCAGTGGCATCCCAGGTAACTCCTCCAAAAAATGTCTGCAAAATATCTCAGCACCAGAAGGTGTTCTAGACCTTCCGCTACTCCCTTCTCTTTTAATGCAAGGATCGCATAAATCCTGCACCGCTTGCGCATGCTCTTCCAAAGTTGCAAGGAAGATATGAACCTCAGCTAATATCTCTGGTTCCATCCTATAATCACACTTCTCTATCCCTCATCATCGACCAAGCTCAAACACTTTGTGTTACAGTTGAGTATCGCCTCATGCAATTTCAACCAGTCCATACTAGTCACAACATCATAAGATCCTAGGATCATGACGTATAGGTTGGCCCTGGCGAAAAACTCTCCCAGGTTAAGGAAACAACCTGTAACCTTTCCTCCAACCTTTTGTTTGGCTCCCAAAACCATCTCTACAAAGAGAAACTCATCCTGTTTGACTGCCTTTACCTTAATCCTTTTTAGCATTGCACCAAAAATTAAACTCTCGGTAGCACCAAGATCTATCAAAATACTAAGGGTCTGGTCAGCGATGGTAGATGTCTTCTCAAGCACAAGCGAATGATTCTCTACCTAGAATTTATTCACCGCTACATGAATTCGATGGGCCTTGCCCATATCTCCCACTTTAGTGGGCCTGACTGATCTGGACACTCTAGTCCTCTCCACAGGGCAGTCGCACTGGTAGTGTGGCTCCCCACACGTCCAACACCCCTTCTTCAACCCAGTATTCCTGGTACCCGATGTAGAAGAGGACGGCCCACCGGCATGGAACCTTGGTCTGTTCTGCTGAACAGGCCCAAACTGCTACTGCTACTGATGCTCTGGTCCCTGATAATGTGTCCGCTACTGAGGCATCGGTCACTGAGGTGTAGTGAAAGTGGATCCCCTTTAGAAGCCATGATATCTCGACGTATGTTTTGCTGGTGTCTGATGCTGTTGTGCTCCAGATGAAACCTTCCCTGCTTGTCTCGCTAGAGTCCTAGTCTGATCCCCGCTGATAAGCTCCTCCTCTGCTATGAGGGCCTTCTAGATGGCATCATGCAAGGTTTGGGGCATCAAAATATTAACCTTTGCACGTAGGATGCCGTTAATGCCGAACATGAACCTGTTGACCTTAATTTTTTCAGTGTTAAGGTGTGGAGCATACAAGAGTAGCTCCATAAAAAAACCCTCGTACTTGGGCAATGTACAACCTCCCTGTCGTAAGGCGTTGAACTCATTAAGTTGATGCTCAATGAATTCCTCTGAAATGTACCTCTCTCAGAACCATTCCTTGAATAGTTCCCATGACACGTCTTCGACAACCATGTTTAGTTGTGGTAGGAGTGTCTTCCACCATAGAAGAGTGTTCCCTTTCAGTTGAAAGACCACCATGCGGACCTTCATGTTGGAGGTATAATCACGAAGTGTGAAGCACATCACCATGTTCTCCAACCATGCCTCAGTGGCTGCGCCATCCGAGGCACCAAATAATTCTAGAAATTTGACCTTCTCAAGTTCACGGTGAATGCTAACAGAACCGACTAGAGCGTGTGGTGGAACCTCAACGGGTGCCGACGCACTTGCCTTATCTCTGTCGAAACGGCTAATCAGTGCCTCAGACATGCACTAAAAAGATCTCATCATTCTGACTACATCACCAAGTGCTATCTGCTACTGTCCGAGAACTTGCTCATCTCCCTGGGGGTTAGACCCCTCAGGCATGGATGCTACTGGAGGTGTCACGACTCCTCCCATAGCACCCCGTCATCTGCCTTCATGACATCCTCTAACCATGATTACTTGCATGCACACAATCAACTCGATTAGAAACAATATAATCAAATCATATCAATGAAAGCCGTAGGGATTCCAAGTCGTGGGTTGAACCTACTCTGATACCATATGTAACATGCCCTCCTGTTAGTCATGACATCAACCTCTCATAACAAGTGAATTTTTTATTTTTTATTTTGTGTGTGTGGGTACAATGGTAATAAAGACATTATTCTTTGTGTCACAACACGACAACAACACAACACATGCAACTCATGCAACAACACATAACAACCTAACAAGCACAACAAGCATCCAGACACAAGGAACGACAATCAACAGAAAAAATAAGACTGACTACCCACCCATCCTACCCTACAATGGTTAGGACCTCTAGGACACATAAGCAATGCTCAAGCCCACGTTCTCATCGATTTTGACCATTTAAGGTCTTAGGGATGGCAACTGTTCTGAGGAACAAGGAGGTGTCTATGTCCCGCACGACACAAGTAGACAATACCTACTTCTCTAAGGAAAAACACCCTAGCAACCCTACGTACCCCAACAATTACACGAGTAACTAGAAACTATTACAGTGAACAACCAAGGATAATAAAAGTTTATGACCAAGTAAAAATGAATATCAACACCCTCGATGGGAAGTGCAAGCTAAAAACAACTTCGTCGATATCCCAAACAATCGTCGAGTCAAGCTAGTTAAGAAAGACAGTCTATTTCCAACCTCCATTACGAGCCTAACTTCGCATGTCTAAAGTGTATAATGATATCCAGGTATAGCTAGTGTATCCTTAAAGCAAATTCATTGTGAAGTTCTAAATGACAAGTGACAACAGAGCACCATCTAAATTAACATTTAAAGAACATTACTAGAAAAGTCTAATTATTCGACTGGATTAGTAATTAAAAATGTAAGTAATCATTAATTAAACTCTAACTAGTGTGTCAATTACAAACTAGCCATTCATTATAAACTTGCAATATTTTAATTAGAACTGAATGAAGCATGTGCCCAACACCCGTAAACATGACAAGGCAGATTAGAAAATTTAAAAAAATGTACTTAGCTTAAAAGACATTACATTTTATATAGTATCACATTTTATCTTTCTACACATTCCACATCACCCTTTATTATTATATTTGATTATTTTTATTTTATTTGCCTTCCAAATTACATACAATCCACATTCAAATAATTACTAAAATGAATAGATATTGGATTTTTACCAATTTCAAATAAATTCGTTTGTTTTTTGAAATCAATTTTTATCAAGTTGTTGAAATTGTTTCATGTTATCATTTACTTATTTATTTGGGCTATGCCACATGGTACTATGCATAATTAATGAATTTGATAACATCATTACTATTCTAACCATTATCAATGATTTATTTATTATTAGATTTTTTTGCAATTTATATACAATGTATATACTATTAGTTATAATTAGACTAATGTTGAATAGTTGGTAATACACACATAAGCACAAGAATTGCAAGAGCATCTCCTCTATATAATAATTTATTATTAGTTATATGAAACACATATTAATCCAACCAATTGACTACAATAAAATCAAATGTTATTGTCATAATTATTTACTTAACCGCAACATGTTTTCTCTGGCAATAACCTTAATGTAAATAGTTGTGAATCGAGGCTCTATTGATACAAGGTCTTAGTTATTATGTTACCACCTTACATAATTCGATAACACTAACATGGATAATGAATTAAACTTGCTTGTTAATCAACTACATATCAAGTGGCCTGCATATATTTATAAGAATAATAACATATAAAGACAACTAATAGATATCAATCGTGTCAATGAAGCAAATAAAAAGGGGCATTAACTAAGTAAGTTAATGATTGCACATATTTCAATGTCAGTTATATAATGGTAAATCTAAGATTTCCATAGAATCTACCATCATAATTAATGCATCCATAAATTTGCCATAAAAACTTTCCATTAAAGTGAGCCAAACTATGATTTCTCAAATTAGTAATTCTTGTCCCGGACATAAGTTATAGTCATTAATAATTACTGCCATTGCTAACATTAGATTTACTGTCATTGTTTATAGTGTCATGTAATTTATCGACTGTCATAAACTCAACGCTGTCATTCGGGAACTCGAGGACTATCTAAGAATAAACTGAATTGTCAATTGCTAATCGCTATATTTAACATGGAATTGAAATCGTGGACCAGTCAAGGGAGCATTGTGCTGAGCACAACTATGCTCTTGAATGAAACACCCATATTTTAGGAGTAAAGGTAAAAGCCAGTTGATAATAGAGGTAAGAAAAAAAAAGGGGCCCACGGTTTAAATGTTGTCCAGAACGGTTCAGTAAATGCAGAAAAAGAAAAACTTAGTCACCTTTAGGAATTTGACTAGGCAACCATTGCATTCACATGACAGTAAGGTTTTAGGGAATTTTGCAGCTAAGGTATAAAAATGCAAAGTGAGTTCGCTGTCAATACACAAGAAATGAGGCATGAATTACAATATAAAAAAAAAAATGCTACCAAGAATGATCATCAGACGGACCACCAGTCAACATGGAAGGATTCAGGACAAAAGGGTATTGTAATGGAATAAAAGTGTAGTCTAACACAATGGAAAAACACCATATGAATACCCAGGCAACCATTGTGTCAATGAAGTAGCCATTCGCCCAGAAATAAAAATTAAAGTCGACTCAAGAAGGAGTGATTCGCTTTCAAAATTTATAGCATAAGAAGGAGAGGAATTTACAACCGTCACCAGTGGCCAAAAACCATTCAATAGGGGTGTGGGAACTTAAGGATCACCGTCAAAACCTATCCTTAAAATAAAATTTGATCTTGTTGTTCTCAACAGTAAATGTTGTCTTTAAAATAAAACAATCAAGGACCAACAATTAGCATAAATGGGATCACTGGTAAGGTAGGAGTAAACGATTAACCCAACCATTGATAACTGTGAACCTAAAATCTATCTAATAAAGAACAAAAATCTCTGAAGTCACAAGGGTAAAATGCTATCCAGGTAGAAATATTGCAGAGGTAGAATTTACAAGAGATAGAGATAACAAACACATGGTCACAGTCAAACCACAGGGCTGTCGATTCATGCGGGGATGAAGACCATGGGAAATAAATCAACCAAACAATAAGTCGGGCTAAGAAAAAGAGGGGTCCGCTATCAATCTAATCATCCAATCCATTTACAAATCAATAAGAAAATCCAAGCGTAAGTCCTAAAGCATTCTACTCTACAAAGCTTCGAATGACATCCTGCGCTACGTGAAACTCCCGGTCGCCGACCATTGAGACTACATCGGTACCTCTCAGCCAAGGCTAGGGGTACTCTTCTTCCCCCTTATCCCCCTGATCCACAAAGGGGCCACACACTATCCAGATGGTACGTCTAGCTCCCAACTGGCCTTGCAAGGCCGAGCTACCACTCCTCTCCGAGCTGGGAAATCCCAAATCCCACAAGTAAATAAGTCAAATCAATATTCCTGCAACATAACATTATGCTCACAGAAGATGATCCTTCATCCTTCTCCTTCCTTTATTTTATAGAGTTTCGAACTTCCTTTTTTTCCTAAAATATCAATTAATTAAAGTTTTAACAATAAATTCCTAAATTTCCTCTCCGTACAAGTGTCCCTCATCCCCTACAATCCTCCATGAATTAACTTCTTTAATTAAGTAATTATCTTTATTTCCCTCACCCACCTATAGTTACTCCTAGAATCACTCCTAGGTGTCCCTAGATTCCCTTACACATTTTAAAGGCTTTCCATATTATGAATTTGCTAACCAGTTTAAAATTAGAAAGTTCTTAAATGCAGATTCTTTACTAAGTTGACTTCCCACTTTTTACCTTAAGTTCCCCTCTTTCCCTTTTTATGCTACCTCCTTTCCCTAGTTTCCCAATTTTTTATATTTTCCCTCTTTCCCCTTTTTGTTAGAGCTAAAAATGACAATTTGTGCAATTTAACCTCTTTTCCCCTTTTATTATTAATTTAGTATCTTCTTAAACTATCAAAAATTAAAATAATTAATTGTCTCTTTACATTTTATATCCACAGATTTTATTTAATTTCTTACTCTCTTCATGTTACCAAAAATTTATGAAGACCCAAAATTATTACTTAAGAGGTTTCTATTTTACATTTTTATTATTTTAATTTATATATATATATATATATATATAAAGGTAGACAAAATTTTACCCCTAGCGAAATTTTAGACTTAGAACTTAGATTCTGAACTGGGCAACATTTAATTAGGGAAATTGTTTTAAAATTTCTTAACATGTTATTTGTCTTAGGGCCATCTAGGTTCATCCCTCTATCATCATCAACGTGACATGCCCTTCAGGACGCAGTAGGTGCTCCAAGGGTGCCACTCGCCTCTTTTGTTTCTTTTGTGCGACATGCCCTTCAGGACGCACTACGTGCTCCAAGGATGCCACTCGCCTCTTGACTGATTGGTAGACATCAATAACTCTTGTAGTCAACACTCTGCCAGGTGATCTTGGGCTTCTAAGGAATAAGGCCCCCGCATTATTGTGCACCCCTTAGAATCATCGTGAGCGACTGTCACACTCTGCCCTCACGGCATCATCGGTCCTCTTGAACTAGGTAATCGTTAACCTACAGTTCGAGCCACGATGGGAGTGATAGTAGGCTGTGGCAGGGATGCTATCCACACCTCTCCCTCAACATCTCTGGTATTCGCGTGTGACCCCTTTACTCCATATGTGAGTCTGGTCGGCAAGCTATCATCAGCCTGCATCATCAACAAATCATTTCAAAACATATGCACATCATATCATCCAGTCAGATGCACTGATATCATAGTAAAACAATCAAACCCTAAATAGCACACTCCCTGACTCGATCCAGAGTCCAAGGGGTTCCATCAATGCCTCTTCATCCTCAAGGTCAAAAACCCTGCACACTCAGTAAAATCGAGTCAATAGCACCTGTGTATGTCAATGTAGTAAAATAACATATCAACAACCCATAATGCCTCATAGTCAAAATCAAGAGTTTTAATAGCATAATAATCCAGATCACTTGTGAGCAAGTGTCCTCAAAGAATAAGTTCTCTTAGTGCACTAGAGCGAGATGTTACAATAGGAATAATTAATTAATTAATAAAAATTATTTTCTAGTCCAACTAGTGAATCGGGTGACATGTGTACGGGGGAGGTTTTTCGAAACTAATTAAATGAAAAATGAATTTAATGAGAATTTGGGAAACTAATTACTCGAAAAATCTATAAAAAGGATGGAGGAGGAGGAGTATGGATCTCATATTTTTGCATAATGTTACACTGCTGAAATTTTATCTTGAATGAACTTTCTCTTGTGGGAGTTGGGATACCTAGCTCTGGTAATGAGTGGTAGCTCAACCTTGCAAGGCAAGATGGGTGCTAGAATTCTCTGGTATTGTGTGCATGGCCACATTACAGCATGGTGGGATCAGGGGGGAGAAATGTACCCATAGCGTTGGCTCGGAGGTACTGATGAGATCACATAGATCGACAAGCGAGAGCTAGAACGAGCGCGCGCGGGACAATGACTCGAATATTTTTCTTTTGGCTACGATACGCGTGTGTATATTTGTAGAATGGTAGTTTAAGTATTGTTCTTGCGCCTTCAATAATCTACTTCTACTGTGTTAAAGTTTACGTTTTATTCAGCGAACACTATCCACCAATTTCATTTTTATCCTTCAAAAAATTGTCTTGATGAGACCAACATTTTATGATCAGAGAACTTAAATTCATCCCAGCCTTATGCTGACAGTTTTTTTTGAATTTATTTCCATGGTGAACCCAATCTCTGATTGCAATGACTTCTCTGCATTTGTTTTTATTGGTTTAATACGAATCAAAATTGTGTTTTTATATTATGTCCCTTATCCTTAAGTTATTAGTCTTTGTCTAAGAAGTTGGCTAGGAGCCTAATCAACTATCTTCACTCCAGTGTTTAAGACTGAGATTCAAATGCCTTTCTTTCATGTGCATGGATAATGAGTGAAGGATAATTTTTTCCCATCTTTATATCCCTTACTTATCTTTGTGTTTGAACGATAAATATCTGCGCTTGAATGATACATCTCTGCGACCTCTTGAATGATAAATATATGTGCTTGAATGATACATCCCTGTGTCCTTGAATGATAAATCTATGCATTTATTTTTGAATGATTGTCTCTTCATTTTGTTCGTTGGGCTCTTCGTTTTGTTGTTCTGACGCCCAATGTCTTACCTCTCTCACTGGGCAATTTACTTCCCTTGTTTTTCTGAGTTTCACACAAAAACCCCAGGCATTATAGAACTAATCTTGTTAACTTTTAATCTAGAGTTATTGCACCCATATTTTGAATTCGTTTTACTGTTGAAATAACCATTATAGGCATCCAGACTGAAATCGTTTTTACTATTGAAACAAACCTTTATATGCATCCATATTCAAATTCGTTTTCATTGTTAAATAAATCTGTATAGGCATCCATATTGAATTCGTTTTTATTGATGGAATAAACCATTATAAGCATCCAATTGCAATTCATTTTTACTGTTGAAACAAACCTTTATAGGAATCCATATTCAAATTTGTTTTCATTGTTAAATAAATCGTTATAGGCGTGCAGATTTGAATTACTTTTATTGATGGAATAAATCATTATAAGCGTCTAGTTGGAAATCATTTTTACTATTGCATTGTATTTTTGACAGCAAATTTAATGTTGCAGTGTATTTTGACAACTAATTTAAATAGTGTAGTGTATTTTTGACAGTGAATTTAAATGTTACAATGTATTTTTGACAACGAATTTAAATTTTGCAGTGTCTTTTCAACAACGAATTTAATGGTTGAAGTGTATAGATATTTTACAACGAATATATTACATAGAGAATCTAGAGTTATCCAACGAATCCCTTTTTGGTTGATTAGCTGGTCATAACCATGTGTTATTTAAATTGACATATTAGGATGTTATTATTTAAATTTATACAAAGATATATTGTTTCAGTTTCATATTTAAAAGACAACGATATAATTAAAAGAAAGAAAGGTCATTTAAAAGACAACGATAGATTTAAAAGACAACAATTATATTGTGATGTTAAGAGACAACGATATATTTTGATGTTCAAACACAATGATATATATTTAAAAAGACATCAAATTTATATTTAAAAGACAACAAATAGATTTAAAAGACCGCAATTTATTGTGATTTTATAAGATATCGAATTCATTTAGTTCAGTTTGAAAAGATAGCGAATTCATATAAGATAGAGATATAGTTTAAGTTTTAAATAACAAATTCATAAGATAGCGATATAGTTTTAGTTTCAAATAGCGATATAAGACAATGAATTCATATAGTTTCATTTTTAAAAGATAGCAAATTCAATTTTAAAAGATAGAGAATTTAGTTTTAAAAGATAGCAATATATACTTATCTGATATTGGAATTGGAAAATAGTTACAATGAACTATTTGTTTGAATATAATTATTTTTAATGTGTACATATTGATGTATTCAAGCATCACCATGAATAAATAGTACATATAAGAGAATATACTTCTTACTATGTGAACATGGTGTAATTCATCATTACATTTTAGTATTGATTATGTTAAGTGCATATATTGATTCACTTTTTAATGCAAAAAAAACAACAACAAGTAGTTATTCCATCAATGGTAAAGAAAGATCACTTTAAGGAATGTATGAATTATGTGGATTCAATAAATTATTGTGAGTTATGATTGGTTAAAGATTAGATTCCTTTGCACCATTAACCATGTTGATGTAGGGATTTTTTGGAATTTAAGGTGAGGTATGTTTGTTATAGTAGTCAAATTTCCCTTGCGTCTTGTTGACTTGTCGATGGGATACTTGGGTATAGTCTTCATGTTTTAGATGGTTAATTTGGTCTCCTAGCGTGTTGGATTTTTCTTGGGTTACTGGTCTAGATATGTTATGTTGTGTCTTGGTTACTTTCATGCCTACCACCTTCTGGTGGCTTCATTCTTGAAGAGGGGATCATTGTGCACCCCAATTGATAGAAGCGAATGATAACCTAGCTAGAGTCATGTGCTTCCTAATGTGGGCATATTGTTCATTGTAATTGATGTTGGTACTTGGTTTGTAATGCCTTAATGAGTTTGGTTTTGCACACCATAGAGGTTTCTAGTTACTAGTCGTCGAAGTCGTTGTGTCATGTTGTTGATGTTGACCTTTATCTTGTAGGCATTGTCTTGCTTGTGTCGGGCGGGTAGTCGTTTTTATTTATCCATTGATTATTGCATGTTTCATCCAGTTGCATGATGTGCTAGTATGTTGAGTCATTGTTTTATGTTGCCTGAATGTGTAAGTTGTGTTGATTAATTACTGTTGTTGATTACCTTCCTTCTTAAAACAAAAAAAAAATTGCACTTTCTTGCATCACATGTGGTCGTAATGACGAGGTCATTACATATGGTATCAGAGTGGGTTCGACCCATGACTTGGGATCACTACAGATTTTGCTGGTTAGATATTTGATTGTAATTTTGATAATTAAATTGATTTGTATTCGTGCAGGTAATCGCGGAGGCAGACGATGGGGTGCTAGGGGAGGAGGTGAGACGCCCCCAATAACATCCATTCCTGAGGGGTCTAACCCCCAGGGAGATGAACAAGTTGTCTGAAAGGAACAAATAGTTGTGGGTGATGTGGTTGGGCTGATGAGGTCCTTTTAGCAGATGTCTGAGGCACTGATCAGTCGTTTGGATAGAGATGAGGCTAGGGCATTGACACCCCCTGTGGGTCCACCGCACACTTCGGTCGATACTAATAGAATTCACCATGAACTCGAGAAGGTCAAAGTTCCCTAGTTATTTGGTGCCCCGGACAACGCAGCTACCAAGGCATGGTTGGAGAATATGGTGATGTGATTTTCACTTCACAACTATACCTTCAACATGAAGGTCCACATGGAGGTCTTTCAATTGAAGGGGAGCACTCTACTATGGTGGAAGATGCTCCTGCCACAATTGAACATGGTCGTCGAAAACATGTCATGGGAACTATTCAAGGAATGATTATGAGAGAGGTATATATCAGAGGAATTCATTGAGTGTAAGATCAACGAGTTCAACGCCTTGCGACAAGGGAGTCATACGATTCCTGAGTACGAGACTCATTTTATGGAACTTATTCGGTATGCTCCACACCTGAATACTGAGAAACTTAAATTCAACAGGTTTGTGTTTGGCCTTGATGTCAACATTTGTGCAAAGGTTAGGATTTTGATGCCTCAAACCTTGCATGATGCTATCCAGAAGGCCCTCATAGTAGAGGAGGAGCTTATCAACGGGTTTCAGAGAAGGACTCTGGCAAGACCAGCAGGGCAGGTGTCATCTGGTGCGTAGCAGCATCACACACTAGATAGACATTCACCATGATATCGTGGCTTCCAGAGAGGAGCCACTTTCACTACACCTTAGTGACCAGCGCCTCAGCAACATACTCCTTACCAAGGACCACAACACTGACAACAACGTCAACCGTAAAAACATCAATTTAGGCCTGTTTAGTAGAATAGACCAGGGTTCCAGGCCAGTGAGCTGTCAACTTCTACTTCAGGTACTAGGAGTACTAGACCAAAGAAAGGGTGTTGGACATGTGGGGAGCCACATTACCAACACAACTTCCTAGTGGAGAGGACTAGAGCATATGGATCATCTAGACCCATTACCATGGGATATTTGGGCAAGGCCCCTCAGATTCATGCAGCAGTGAATAACCGCTAGGCATAGCACCAGTCGACTATGCTTGAGATGTCAGGTACATTCACTGACCAGACCCTTAGTATTTTGATAGATCCAGATGCTATCGAGAATTTCATTTCTGGTGCAGTGCTAAAAAGAATTAAGGTAAAGGTAGTCAAACAAGATTATTTTAGCTTTGTAGAAATGGCTTTGGGAGCCAAGCAAAAGGTTGGTGGGAAGGTTATTGGTTATATCCTTAAAATGGGATATTTTGTCACTAGGGACAACTTGTACGTCACGATCTTAGGATCTTATGACATCATGATTGGTATGTACTGGTTGGAATTGCATGAGGTGATACTCAACTGTAAGACAAACTGATTGATCTTGGTCGATGATGAGGGACAAAGACACATGATTATAGGTTGGAACTAGGGAGTTTACCTGAGGTTCATCTCTTCCTTGTAGATATGGAAGAGCATGCACATGGGATATAAGATTTATGGGATCCTTTCATTAAAAAAGAAGGGAGTAGTGGAAGTTCTAGAACACCTTCCAGTGGTGAGAGAGTTTGCAAACATCTTCCCTGAAGAGTTACCCGGGATGTTGTCAGAGACGGAATTGGAATTTACCATAGGCCTAAAACTAGGGACTGAACCGATAGCAAGAACGCCTTATCAGATGTTGACCCCGGAACTATAGAAATTGAAAATTCAAGTGAAGGAGTTGCTAGACCTGGGAATTATACGTCCAAGTGTGTCACCTTGGGGTGCACTTGTTATCTTCTTATGAAAGGAGGATGGGTCATGGAGACTTTGCATTGACTACCGTCAACTGAACAAGGCAACGATCAAGAATCAGTACCTATTTCCAAGGATTGATGATCTGTTTGATAAAATGAAAGGCGTGACGATGTTTTCAAATATCAACTTGAGATCAGGGTATCACCAGTCATAGATAAAGAAGGATGACGTCCCTAAGACCACCTTTAAGACGAGGTTTGGATATTACGAGTTTATTGTTTTACCATTTGGGCTGACGAACACCCCAAGGGTATTTATGAGTTTGATGAATGGGTTTCTTTTCGACTACTTGGACAAGTTCGTCCAAGTATTTATTGATAATATTTTGATTTATTATCAGACTATGGAGGAGTATGACAGACACTTGCGCTTGGTACTACAGTGTTTGCGAGAGAAAAAATTGTATGGGAAATTGTTTAAATGCTCGTTTTATCAATCGAAGATTCAGTACTTAGGGAATGTCATCTCCGAAGAAGGTATCATCATGGATCCAATAAAGGTCGAGGATATTATGGAATGGCCTACACTGACGAATGTCTCGGAAGTGTGTAGCTTCATGGGTTTAGTGGAATACTATCGACGTTCTGTCGAGGGTTTTTCGAAGATACCAAATCCTATTACGGAATTGAAGAAGAATAAAAGGAAGTTTGTTTGGACCAGAAATGCACAGAATCATTTCATAGGCTCAAGGAGTTGTTGAAAATGACACTAAGACTAAAGGTCCCTGATATGGACACAAAATTCTTGGTATGCACTGACACATCCAAGGAAATATTAGGCTGAGTCTTGATGCAATACGGTCGAGTGATCACTTACATCTCGAGAAATTTTAGAAGGCATGAGGAGAACTATGCAACACATGACTTAGAATTTTTATCCATTGTGTATTCCTTGAGAGTTTGGAGACACTACCTTATTGGACAAAAATTTGAACTAGAAACATACCAGTGTGAACTACAACACATATTTATGCAAAGTGATTTAAACGCACGACAATGACATTGGTCGGAATTTCTTAGCAAGTATGATTTCGAGATGGTAGAAAAGAAGGGGCCTGTGGCCTATCGACTAGCCTTGCCTGATTATTTGAGGCATATGAATGATGTTTTTCATGTATCTGTTATGAGACATTACATTAGTGATCCTACACATGTTATTGACATGAGTTCCTTGCAAATATCTGATGAGGGTATGCTCACAGCACAGCCAATATGCATCTTGGACTATCGCATTTTAAAGCTACAATGTCGAACAATAGATCAGGTCAAGGTACAGTGGGAAAAATATAGTCCACACTTGGCGACCTGGGAGGACGCATATGAGATGCGCCAGACATTTTCATTTCTATTTGATAGATAGAATTATGATACTTTGATACACTTTATTTCAGCACTTATATACTATGAAACTTTGGGACAAAGTTTAAACCAAGAGGGGGTGTGTGTGACATCCTTCTCTTGTGTGCCTTGAGTGAACTTATTCTTTGAGGACACTTTCTTGCAAGTGATATGGGTTATTATATCTATTGGTCATTTTGATTATGATTATGAGATATTATGGATTTGATGATATGTTTTTGGTTGTATTTACATAGACATGTGTTATTGATTGGGTTCTCCTGACTGTCCAGGACTTTGGACCTCGAGGATGCAGAGGCATCGATGAAATCACTTAGACTTTAGATTGAGCCAGGGAGTGTAATGTTGGGTTTGAATTTTGTTGATGTTACATATGCACATATGATTAGATGTTATGATGATTGATTATTATTGCTGAAATGATTCACTAATGGATGCAGGGTGACGATAACTTGCCAACCAAACTCACATATGGAGTAGACGGGTCACGCACGACAACCAAAGACATTGAGGGAGAGGTGTGGTAGCATCCCTGCCACAACCTACTAGCACTCCCTTCGTGGCTCAAACTGTAGGTTAACAAATACCTAGTTTGAGAAAACCCACAATTTCGTGAGGGTAGACTGTGACAGTGTCTCACAATGATTCTAAGGGGAAAGAAATAAGGCATGGGCCTTATTCCTTAGAGGTCCTTAGTCTCCCACAATATCACCTAGCAGAGTATTGACTCTAGGGGTTTGAAGTCTACCAAATTCATTCAAGAGGCGAGTGGCACCCTTGGAGAACGTAGTGTGTCTTGAAGGGTGCATCGTGCAAAGAAAATGGAAAGAGGTGAGTAACACCCTTGGAGAACGTAGTGTGTCTTGAAGGAAACATCATGCAAAGAAAACAAAAAGAGGCGAGTTGCACCCTTGGAGCACATATTTCTTCTTGAAGGGCACATCGCGCAAATAAAATAGAGAGATGCGACTAACCCCCTTGGAGCACGTAGTGCGTTCTAAAGGGCATGTCATGATTTTAAATGGTAAGTGAATAAACCTAGTGCCTACAAAATTGTGCCTCCTTGGGACCTAGTCAGCCTTAAAATGAATGATATGATAAGTAAAGTTTAAAAACGAATTTTCCCTTAAAAATGTCGCCCAACCTAGTGAATTTAAAACCTAGGTCTAAGCATAACCTATGAACAAAATAATTAGACATATAAAAAGAAGGGGGTAAAGAAATTCAAACTTTAATTATTAAAGTAAAAATTCAAATGAAGGAATAAATTTAAAAAAAAGGGGTAATGGTTGTTTTTATCTACATTTGCTAATTTAATTTTTAGTTAAAAAGAAAAGAGGGTAAATGGTTGTTTTATCTACATTTGCTAAATTAATTTTTAGTTAAAAAGAAAAGAGGGGGAATGGTTATTTTAATGACACTTTCTAAATTGATTTTTTAGGAAAAAAGGGGAAACTTAAAAGAAAAAGGAAATTTAAGGAAAAAGGGAAACTTAAAGAAAAGGGGAGACTTAAAGAAAAAGATGAATGTCTAACTTAGTAAGGAATCTAGCCTTTGGGACTTTGTATTTATGAACTCAACTAGTAATTAAGTAAGGCGTAAGTCATTAAGAATTGTAAGGGAATATTGGGACACCAAGGAAAGTTTTTAGGAATTCTTTTGGTGGGTGAGGAAAATAGGAATAATTAATTAATTAATAAAATTGATTTTCTGGTGCAACTAGGGGATCGAGTGACATGTGTACGGAGGAGGTTTTTTGAAATTAATTAAATGAAAAAGGAATTTAATTATAATTTGGGAAACTAGTTACTCGAAAAATCTATAAAAAGGATGGAGGAGGAGGAGTATGGATCTCATCTTTTTGCGCAACGTTACGCTACTGAACTTTTATCTTGACTGGAATTTCTCTTGTGGGAGTTGAGATAGCCAGCTCGAGTAACGAGTGGTAGCTCGAAATTGCAAGGAAATTTGGGTGCTATCATTTTTTGGTATTGTGTGTGTGGCCCATTTGTGGCTCAAAAGGCTTAGGGAGGAGAAGAGTACGCCTAGCATTGGCTGGGAGGTACCAGTGAGGTCACATTGATCGACAAGCAGGAGTTTGACAGAGCACGTAGATGACAACAACTTAGATATTTATCTTTTGGATATGGTACACATGTGTATATTTGTATTGAATCGTAGTTTAAATATTGTTCCTGTGCCTTCAATAATCTACTTCTGCTGTGTTAAAAGTTATGTTTTATTCAACGAACATTATCTAACGATTTCATTTTTATCCTTCAACAAATTGTCTTGACGATCCCAATATTTTATGATCAGAGAACTTAAAGTCATCAAAGCCTTATGCTCGTTGTTTTTTTTGAATTGATTTCCATGGCGAACCCAAACTGTAATTGCAATAACTTCTCTGGTTTTTTTTATTGGTTTAATATGAAGAAAAATTATGTTTTTATCTCATGTCTGTTATCCTTCAGTTATTAGTCTGTGTCTGAGAATTTGGACAATATCCTAATCGACTCAATTCACTATGTGTTTAATACCGATATTTAAATTCCTTGCTTTCCTGTGCATGGATAATGAGTGAAGGACAATTTTCGTCCAACTATCTATCCCTTACTTATCTCTGTGTTTGAATGATAAATATATGTGCTTGAATGATACATCTATGCGTCTTCTTGAAGGATAAATATTTGCGCTTGAATGAGAAATCCCTTCATTTTGAATGATTGTCTCCCACAAGATCACCCGACGGAGAATTGACTCCATGGGTTTGACGTCTATCAAATTCAGTCAAGAGGCGAGTAAAATAGAAAATATAATAAGTAAAGTTTAAAAACAAATTTTCCCTTAAAAATGTCGCCCAAACTAGTGAATTTAAAACCTATGTCTAAGAAGAACCTCTGAACAAAATAATGAGACATATAACAAGAAGGGGGTTAATAAATTCAAAATTTAATTATTAAAGTAAAAATTCTAATGAAGGATTAAATTTTAAAAAAAGGGGTAATGGTTGTTTTTATTTACATTTGCTAATTTAAGTTTGTAATGATCCTCCTCATTACGATGACAAACCTCTTATAACAAGTGCAATTTTCTTTTTTTCTTTTTGTGTGTGCGCATGTGTACAAGGATAATAAATACATTCGACTCTGCATCGCAACATGATGACGAACATGACGCACTCAAAAACGAGCACCACATAACGACCTAAGATGCACATCCATCATCTAGAAGCAAAGTGTGACAATCAACAGACAACAAAACAAGACTGACTACCTGCTCGTCCTACCTGCAATGGTTAGGACATCCAAGACACATAAGCAACGCTCAAGCCCAAATTCCCAATGATTTTAACCATTTAAGGTCTCAGGGATGGCAACTGTTCTGAGGAACATGGAGGTGTCTACATTCCGCCCGACTCAACAGACCAAGCCTACTAAGCTAAAGACAATCATCCCAGAAACTCAACAATAATTACACAGGTAGCTAGAACCCTTATCATAAGCAACCAAGCACATAAAAGTTTACATAATCAAGTGTAACCCCTTACTTATAATAAAAATCGGCACCCTCGACGGGTAGCACAAGCTGGAATGACTTCGCCAACATCCCAAAACCATATCATTGATGCAAGAAGTCGAAGGCGAAGGGGTGCACTAATTTATATAAAAACAATTTATTTTTAATCAAACTCTAGCAGACGATACCCCTAATATTTTAATCAACACCATCAACATTCATAATTAAATAATATCCACATTATATTAAAATCATACACAAGTTTTATTAAAGCATTATCCAATTATATTAAAAACCATATCCAAGTTATATTAAAGCATTACCCAATTGCATTAAAACCATATCCAAATCATATTGAACCGTATCCAAATTATATTAAAACAATACCCAAGGTAAATTAAAACAAAATCCCATTTATAATAGAACAATACCCATTAAAACAATACCCTCTAAACATTATTAAGACAAAATCTTCCCATCCGAATAATAAGATAGATTCATTTGATTTAGTAGATTGTGAATAATTACCAACAATTGGATGATCAAAAGGAAATATATAACTAAATTGATTGTCATGGATCCTTACTAAAGTTATCAATTGACTGGAAGGGAGAACTGAATCACATATAATTTCAGGGAGATGTGGAAGCAAGGATCAATAAACAAGGAAGTAGAATCGAGGCAGCCTTGACTTAAAGGACCAATCTCACCTCAAAGAATGATTCTCTAAAACATTCATTGTTATCTTCATGACTTCCCTCATCTGACCACCACAAACCACCAGGGAAGGAGAAATTTTGAGTGCATATTATTGATATTAAATAATTATTGAGAGAGAGGACTGCTAGACTGGTTGGTGTCACGTTAGTAAAAAGTCTTGCCTTCACGCCTGGTAAAATGTTGACCTCCCGCTTTTTACGATAAGTTCCATTCTTTCCCTTTTTATGTTACCTCCATTCCCTAGTTTCCTAATTTTTTTAATTCTCTCTTTCCCCTTTTTATTTGAGCTAGAAATGACAGTTGTGCAGTTTAACCTCTCTTCCCTTTTATTATAATTCAGTATCTTTTAAAACTATCAATAGCTAAAATAATTAATTTCTTCTTTACATTTTATCCACCGATTTTATTTAATTTCTTACTCTCTTCATTTTAACCAAAATTTATGCAGACCAAAATTATTACTCAAGTGGTTTTTATTTTAACTTTTTATTATTTTATTTTTATATAGATATTTTCTTAAGGGTAGACAAAATTTTACCCCTAGCGAAGTTTTAGACTTAGAACTTAGATTCTGAACTGGGCAACAATTAATTAGGGAAGTTGTTGAAAATTTCTTAACGTGTTAATTGTCTTAGGTCCATCTAGGTTCATACCTCCATCATGAACAAAGAAACGTGCCCTTCAAGATGCACTACGTGCTCCAAGGGTGCCACTCACCTCTTGACTGATTGGTAGACATCAATAACCCCTGTAGTCAACACTCCACCAGGTGAACTTGCAGGAAACTAAGGGATTCTAAAGAATAAGGCCCCCACCTTATTGCGCACCCCTTAGAATCATTGTGAGCGACTGTCACAGTCTACCCTCATGGCATCGTGGGTCCTCTCGAACTAGGTAATCGTTAACCTCCAGTTCGAGCCACAGCGGGAGTGCTAGTAGGTTGTGATAGGGTTGTTGTCGACACCTCTCCCTCAACCTCTATGGTAGTCATGTGTGACCCCTTTACTCCATATGTGAGTCTGGTCAGCAAGCTATCGCCATTATGCATCATCAACAAATGATGTCAGAACATGTCCACATCATATCATCTAATCAAATGTACTAATATCATAGTAAATCAATCAAACCCCAATAGCACATTCCCTGACTCGATCCGGAGTCCAAGGGGTTCCATCAATGCCTTTGCATCCTCAAGGTCCAAAACCCTACACACTCAGTAAAACCGAGTCAATAGCACCTGTCTATGTCAATGTAGTAAAACAACATGTCATCTACCCATGAAACATCATAATCAAAGTCAAATGTTTTAATATCATAATAATTTGGATCACTTGCGAGCAAGTGTCCTCAAAGAATAAGTTCACTCAGTGCGCTAGAGCGGGATGTTACATACACCCCCTCTTGATCTAAACTTCATCCCGAAGTTTCACAGTATAGATTCCAAAATTAGTGTATCACAATATCAGATGTCTATCTATCTAACAAAAATGGAAATTGTTGGCGCATATCATATGCATCCTCCCAGGTCACCGAGTGCGGACTATAATTGTCCCACTTGACCTTGACCTGATCTACTGTTCAGCGTCATAATTGTTGAACGTGATGATATAAGATGCAGACCGGCTTAGCTGTGAGCTCTCCCTTGTCCGATACCTGCAAGGAACTCATGTCAATAACATGTGTAGGATCACTAATATAATGTCTCAAAATAGATACATGAAAAACATCGTGCATACGCCTCAAAGAATCAAACAAGGCTAGTTGATAGGCCACGGGCCTTTTTTTCTCCACAATCTCAAAAGGTCCCACGAACCTAGGGGAGATTTTAGCTCCCCTTCCAAACTTGATCGAACTCTTATGCGTTTTAACACGAAAGAAGACTAGATCGCTGACCTCGTAACTACATTCATCTCGGCGCGCATCGACATATCTCTTCTGTCGATCCTGTGCATCTTTAATCCTTTGTCTTATTTTTACATTTTCTCTTCCATTTCTTGGATTGCTTCTGGTCCTACCAAGACCCTATCCTCAAGCCGATCCCAACTCAAAGGCGTTCGGCATGGTCGCTCGTAAAGAAACTCGAAAGGCACCTTTTTAATGGTGCTCTGGTAACTGTTGTTGTAAGCAAACTATACTAGTGGCAAGAATTCCTCCCAATGCTTTTGTTGGTCCATCACATACATGCACAACATTTACTCCAAGGTTTGGTTTGTTGGTTCAGTCTGTCCGTCAGTCTCCGGGTGATATGCAGTACTAAAGTTAAGTTGGGCTCCCAAGGCCTCTTGGAAACTCGTCCAAAATCGTTCAGTGAACATCGATCCTTGATCAAAGATAATCTTCTTAGGTATGCCATGCAGCCTCACAATCTCATTGATGAAAACTCTAGCTATGTCCGGTGCTTGATACGTCTTATGCACAGGAATAAAGTGAGCACTCTTCATCAGAGTGTCTACTACTACGAAAATTGAGTCATGTCTCCTTGCCGTCAATGGAAATCCAATAATAAAATCCATCGAAATAACCTCCCATTTCGATTCTAGAATGAAATGTGGTTGAAGTAATCCTGGTGGGTGTCTATGTTCATCCTTTACCTATTGAAATTCTAGACATCTGGCCACATAGCTGACTATGTTTTCCTTCATTCCCTTCCAGAAGAATAAAGGTTTAAGGTCTTCCCTCATCTTCGTGACTCCCGGATGAGCCATGTAAACTGCTCTATGAGCCTCGCTTAGGATCAACATCCTCAATGCATCGTTTGGCGGCGCGTAAATCCGACCTTTAAACCTCAATAAACCATTGCTATCAAATGAAAATCAATCAAATCATGGTACCATCATTGTGTTTTGTCTGATAAAACCTTCGACCTCTTTGTACCATTCATCGTCACGCTGTAAAGTTAGAATCTTTTCATGTAGATTTGTCTTAAGAGGCAACACCAAAAAGATGCGTGGTCTCTGACTCAATGCATCTGCCACTCGGTTCACTGTTCCCTTTATGTAAGTGATCTCAAAGTCCTACTCACTAAGAAACTCCGACTAACGTCATTGTCATGCGTTCAGGTCACTTTGCATAAAGATGTGTTGTAGTCCACAATGGTCAGTCTTTAGTTAAAATTTCATCCAACAAGGTAGTCTCTCCAAACCTTCAAGGCATATAAGATGGCTAATAGCTCCAAATCATGTGTCACGTAGTTCTCCTCATGCCTTCCCAGTCTCCTCGAAATGTAAGTGATTACTCGTCTATGTTGTATAAAGACTCTGCCTAAGCATTCCTTGGATGCATATGTGCATACCAAGAAGTTCACATCCATGTCAGGGACCCTTAGTATCGGCACTGTTGTCAACAACTCCTTAAGCCTCTGAAATGCTTCCGCCCATTTCTTGGTCCAAACAAACTTCTTGTTTTTCTTCTGCAATTCTGTGATCATATTTGTTATCTTCAAAAATCCCTTGACAAACCATCGATAGTATCCCTCTAAACCCATAAAGATACGCACTTCCGTGACATTCGTCGGTGCAGGCCATTCCATAATAGCCTCAACCTTGGTTGGATCCATGATGATGCCTTCGCCGGAGATGACATGCCCTAAGTAGTGAATCCTCGATTGATAAAAAGAGCATTTGGAAAACTTCCCAAACAATTTGTGCTCTCGCAGACACTATAGTACTAAGCACAAGTGCTCATCATGCTCCTCCATCATCGAAGAGTAAATCAAAATATCGTGAATGAATACTTGGACAAACCTGTCCAAGTACTCGCAGAACACCCCGTTCATCAAACTCATAAATACCCCTGGGGCGTTTGTTAGTCCAAACAGTAAAACAGTAAACTCGTAATGTCCAAACCTTATCTTAAAGGCGGTCTTAGGTACATTACCCTCCTTGATCTGCAACTGGTGATACTCTGATCGCAAATCGATCTTGGAGAACACCATCTTACCCTTCATTTGATCGAACATATCATCAATTCTCAGTAATGGATAATGATTCTTGATCGTAGCCTTGCTCAATTGACGATATTCAATGTAAAGCCTCCACAATCCATCCTTCTTTTGTATGAAAATAATAGGTACACCCCATGGTGACATAATAGGATGTATCAGTCCTAGGTCCAACAACTCCTTCAGTTGCATTTTCAACTCTTGTAACTCTGGGGTTGACATCCGATAAGGAATTCTTGCTATCAGTTTAGTCCCCGGTTTTAGGTCTATGGTAAACTCCAAATCCCTCTCTGATGACATTCCAGTTAACTCCTCCGGAAACACGTCCAAAAAATCTCTTACTACCGGAAGTTGTTCTAGGCCTTCCGCTACTCCCTTCTCGTTTAGCGCAAGGATCGCATAAAGCTTGCACCCCTTGCGCATGCTCTTTCGAAGTTGCAAGGAAGAGATAAACTTCAGGGAAACTCCCTGGTTCTATCCTACAATCACATGTCTCTGTCCCTCATCATTGACCAAGCTAAATCGTTTTGCCTTACAGTTGAGTATCGCCTCATGCGATTCCAACCAATCCATACCAATCACAACATCATAAGATCCTAGGATTGTGGCATATAGGTTGGCCCTTGTGAAAAACTCTCCCAAGCTAAGGGCACAGCCTGTAACCTTTCCTCCAACCTTCTATTTTTCTCCCAAAGCCATCTCTATGAAGCTAAACTCATCATGTTCGATTGCATTTACCTTCATCCTTTTTAGCGATGCACCAGAAATGAAACTCTCGGTAGTATCGGGATCTATCAAAATACTAAGGGTTTGGTCAGTGATAATACCTTTCATCTCGAGCACAGTCGACTAATGCTCTGTCTGGAAGTTATTCACCATTGCATGAATCTGATGGGCCTTGCCCATATCTCCCATGGTAGTGGGTCCAACTGATCTGGTCGCTCTGGTCCTCTCCATGAGGTAGTCGCGCTGGTAATGTGGCTCTCCACATGTCCAACACCCCTTATTTGGCCCATTAGTCCTAGTACCCTAAGTAGAAGATGACGACCCATTGGCCTGGAGCCCTGATCTGTTCTGATGAACATGCCTAAACTGTTGCTGTTGCGAGCGACATTGCTGCTGATGCTGTGGTCCCTGATAGGGTGCCCGTTGCTGAGGGGTTGGTCGCCAGGGTGTAGTGAAAGTTGATCGCCTCTGGAAGCCAGGATATCTCAGCATATGTCTTGCTGGTGTCATGTGCTGCTGTGTTCTAGATGAAACCTTCCATGCTGATCTCGCTGGAGTCTTGG
The DNA here is from genome assembly GCA_009831015.1 of Picea engelmannii. Classification (NCBI taxonomy): domain Eukaryota; kingdom Viridiplantae; phylum Streptophyta; class Pinopsida; order Pinales; family Pinaceae; genus Picea; species Picea engelmannii. The sequence continues at coordinate 258,950 of ML780663.1, read as the reverse complement.
TCTGACCCCCACTAATAAGCTCCTCCTCTACTATGAGGGCCTTCTAGACAACATTGTGCAAGGTTTGAGGCATCAAAATCCTAACCTTTTCACGGAAGCCGCCATTAAGGTTGAATACGAACTTGTTGACCTTAAGTTTCTGAGTGTGAAGGTGTGGAGCATACTGGAGCAACTCCATAAAATGGGTCTCATACTCGGGCACCGTACGACCTCCCTGTCGTAGGGCGTTGAACTCATTGAGTTGATGCTCAATGAATTCCTCTGAATGGTACCTCTCTCGGAACCATTCCTCGAACAGTTCCCATGACACGTCTTCGATGGCCATGTTCAGCTGCAGTAGGAGCATTTTCCACCATAGAAGAGTGCTCCCCTTTAGTTGAAAGACCGCCATGTGAACCTTCATGTTGGATGTATAATCACGAAGTGCGAAGAACATCGCCATGTTCTCCAACCATGCCTCAACAGCTGCATAATCTGGGGCACCAAAGAACTCGGGAAACTTGACCTTCTCGAGTTTGCGGTGAATGCTACCAGTATCGACCGGAGCACGCGGTGGAACCTCAGTGGGTGTCGGTGCCTTGGCCTCATCTCTATAAAAATAGATGATCAGTGCCTTGGACATGTGCTGAAAGGATCTCATAATTACAAATACATCACCAACTGCCATCTGCTCCTACCCGAGAACCTGCTCGTCTCCCTGGGGGTTTGACCCCTCAGGCATGGATGCTACTGGATGCGTCACACCTCCTCCCCTCGCACCCCGTCGTCTGCCTCCATGGCATCCTCTAACCATGATTACTTTCACGCACACAAGTCAAATCAATTAGCAACCGTATACTGAATCATATAAACAAAATCCATAGTGATCCCAAGTTGTGGGTTGAACCCACTCTGATACCATATGTAATGATCCTCCTTGTTATGATGGCAAACCTCTTATAACAAGTGCAATTTTTTTTTTCTTTTTGTGTGTGCACGTGTGTACAAGGATAATAAATACATTTGACTCTATGTCGCAACATGATGATGAACATGAAGCATGCAACAATGACCACCAGATAATGACCTAAGATTCATGTCCAGCATCTAAAAGAAAAGTACGACAATCAACCAACAACAAAACCAGACTGACTACCCGCCCGTCCTACCCTGCAATGGTTAGGACCGCCAAGACACATAAGCACCTCTCAAGCCCAGGTTCCCATCTATTTTAACCATTTAAGGTCTCAGGGCTGGCAATTGTTTTGAGGAACATGGAGGTGTCTACATATCGCTCGAATCAACAGACCAAGCCTACTAAGCTAAGGACAATCATCCTAGAAACTCAACAATAATTACACAAGTAGCTAGAACCTTTATTGTAAGCAACCAAGCACATCAAAGTTTACATAATCAAGTGTAACCCCTTACTTATAATAAACATTGGCACCCTCGATGGGTAGCGCAAGCTAGAATGACTTCATCAACATCCTAGAACCATATCGCTGATGTAAAAAGTCGAAGGCGAAGGAGTGCACTAATTTATATAAAAACAATTTATTTTTAATCAAACTCTAGCAGACGATACCCCCAATTTTTTAATCAAAACCCTCAATATTCATAATTAAATAATATCCACATTATATTAAAACCATACTCAAGTTATATTAAAGCATTATCCAATTATATTAAAAACCATATCCAAATCATATTGAACCATATCCAAATTATATTAAAACAATACCCAAGGTAAATTAAAACAAAATCCCATTTATAATAGAACAATACCCATTAAAACAATACCCTCTAAAAATTATTAAGACAAAATATTCCCATCCCAATAATAAGATATATTCATTTGATTTAGTAGATTGCGAATAATTACCAACAATTGGATGATAAAAAGGAAATATACTAAATTGACTGTCATGGATCCTTACTAAAGTTATCAATTGAATGGAAGGGAGAACTAAATCGTAGATAATTTCAGGGAGATATGGAAGCAAGGATCAATAAACAAGGAAGTAGAACCGAGGCAACCTCAACTTAAAGGACCAATCTCACCTCAACGAATGATTCTGGAAAAAATTTATTGCTATCTTCACGACTTCCCTCATCTGACCACCAGAGACCACCAGGGAAGGAGCAATTCTGAGTGCATATTATTGATATTAAATAATTATTGAGAGAGAGGACTGCTAGACTGGTTGGTTTCAAGTTAGTAAAAAGTCTTGCCTTCGCACCTAGTAAAATGTCAATCACGCCTTTGAGGATCTTTCGCTTAAACCATTGAAAATTTACATTTTATATTAATAACTTCATAGCCTTTCATTATAAATATTGGAGATAGTTGAGCCCCCCTGCGTTTTCCATGTTCGACTTCAACGTCAGCTCGGGCTTCCTCCTATTATTGGTACTTAATCGATCTACACACTGTTAATGTCAAAGCTTATTTCATCAAGAAGGATAAAAATTCCCTACATTTTCCAAGTTCAGTGGTCTACCCCAGTGTGGTATCATTCTCTACAGATTTGGATAGGCATGTTGGACATGGAAGAGTGTAAAAATTCAAAGCTATGGGATAAATGTAATTTGCTATCATTAAATAGAATTGTAGTCTCCTGCCAACTAACAAAATCGCCTGGTCATTAAATAGGTTCACATATGTCAATGCACCCAATTGGAATTGTCAGGAATTGCAATCGCATGCCAGTAATTAAATTTACACCAAATGGAAACTGCCAGGTATGCAATCACAGGCTATTAATAATTTCACAATGTCATTACACCAGAATGCAACTTCCAGGAAATGCAATCACAGGCTATTACTAAATTCACAAATGTCCTTACACTAGAATGCAACTGACAGGAAATGCAATCGCAGGATATTAATAAATTCACAAATGTAATTACACCAAAATGCAACTGCCAAGAAATCCAATTACTAAACATCATTGTATATTGACTACTATCAATTATCTAAATTTCATTGAGTTTTAAAGGTGCCAGCGTGGTCCGTATTAAAGGGATAGGAAATTTACATAACATTCAGCGTTGTCTGGTCTAAGGAATGTGCAAGTTAATAAATCCAGCGTTGCCTAGCTTAAAGGGTAAGCAATTTAAATGTAAAGATAGTTTATTTTTATTTTTTTAAAGGAAAACGACTAAAGCAGAGCCACTGTTCATCAATGATTGCTAAGGTTTAATTTCTGAAAAAGAAAATGATTATTTCCAGGATAGTTAATCGCTGGCCAACAATATTACAAGTGCAAGCCAAAGGCCATCAACATAAAACACAGAGATAGATGCATCTATCAATGCTCAATAATGCAGAGTTTAAGTTGTTCATCCAGGCATAGACGCAGAGTAAATTTATCCATGCATGCATAAAAACGCAGTCAATAATGCAAAAACATTGGAATGTCTAGGGAGATAAAAGGCAAAGTAAATCGAGATAACAATGGATGTAAACATGCCAAGATCTTGAAAAACCTCGCCAACGATCAAATTCGTTGGGTTAATAAAACACATCAAGGTGCAAGATAATCATTCAGCTAAGCTATAAAAATTCAGTCATGAAACTAAATAATCGGTTTATGTACTTAAACACATGCATATCTAAATCACACATCCTACAACATTCTATCATTCAACCGAAAAGCGTATCGTTGCCTATTCGCCTGCTCCGAGTGTCGTCTGCGCGCTTCATGCTGTTTCCACTCGCCGACCGTCAAGACCTCACCGGTACCTCCCAGCCAATGCTAGGGGTACTCTTCTTCCCCCTTATCCCCCTGAGCCACAAAGGGGCCACACACTATACATATGGTACGTTTAGCTCCGAGCTCGCCTCACAATTCTGAGCTACCACTCCTCTCTGAGCTTGGAAATCCCAATTCCCACAAGTGAATCAGTCAAGTCATTATTCCTGCAGCGTAACGTTACACTAACAACCAATCCCTTTCTTCCTTGTCCTCCCTCTCTTTTATAGAGTTTTTGAACTTCCATTCTTTCCCTAAATCTCATTTAATTTAAGTTTTAATAAAAAAATCCTAAAAATTCTCCTTCATACAAGTGTCACCCATCCCCCACATTCTTCCAATAATTATTCTCTTTAATTTATTAAATTGTTTTATTTCCCTCACCCACCTAGAGTTACTCCTAAATTTACTCCTAGGTGTCCCTAGATTCCCTTACAGGCTTTAAAGGATTTCCCTATAATGAAGTTGCTAATTTAGTTCAATTTAGAAGGTTCTTAAATGCAGATTCTTTACTAAGTTGACCTTCCGCTTTTTACCATAAGTTCCCTTCTTTCCCTTTTTATGTTACCTCCATTCCCTAGTTTCCTAATTTTTTTAATTCCCTATTTCCCCTTTTTGTTTGAGCTAGAAATGAAAGTTGTGCAATTTAACCTCTCTTCCCTTTTATTATAATTTAGTATCTTTTTAAACTATCAAAAGTTAAAATAATTAATTTCTTCTTTACATTTTATCCACCGATTTTATTTAATTTCTTACTCCCTTCATTTTACCCAAAATTTATGAAGACCAAAATTATTACTCAAGTGGTTTTTATTTTAACTTTTTATTATTTTATTTTTATATAGATATTTTCTTAAGGGTAGACAAAATTTTACCCCTAGCGAAGTTTAACTTAGAACTTAGATTTTGAACTGGGCGACAATTAATTAATAAACTTGTTTAAAATTTATTAACGTGCTAATTGTCTTAGGTCCATCTAGTTTCATACCTCCATCATCAACAACACGACGTGCCCTTCAGGATGCACTACGTGCTCCAAGGGTGCCACTTGCCTCTTTTGTTTCTTTGCCCGACATACCCTTTAGGACGCACTACGTGCTCCAAGGGTGCCACTCACCTCTTGACTGATTGGTAGACATCAATAACCCCTGGAGTCAACACTCCGCTAGGTGAAATTTTGGGAGACTAAGGGCTTCTAAGGAATAAGGCCCCTGCCTTATTGCATGCCCCTTAGAATCATCGTGAGTGATTGTCGCAGTTTTCCCTCACAGAATCGTGGGTCCTCTCAAACTAGGTAATTGTTAACCTACAGTTTGAGCCACGATGGGAGTGCTAGTAGGTTGTGGCAGGGTTGTTGTCCACACCTCTCCCTCAACCGCTCTGGTAGTCATGTGTGACCCATTTACTCCATATGTGAGTCTGGTCGACAAGCTATCGTTAGCCTGAATCATCAACAAATCATGTCAAAACATGTCCACATCCTATCATATAATCAAATGTACTAATATCACAGTAAGTCAATCAAAAACCAATAGCACACTCCCTGAATCGATCTAGAGTCCAAGGGGTTCCATCGTTGCCTCTGCATCCTCAAGGTCCAAAACCCTGCACACTCAGTAAAACTGAGTCAATAACACCTGTCTATGTCAATGTAGTAAAACAACATGTCATCTACCCATGATGCATCATAATCAATGTCAAATGTTTTAATATCATAATAATCCGGATCACTTGCGAGCAAGTGTCCTCAAAGAATAAGTTCGCTTAGTTTGCTAGAGCGGGATGTTACATACACCCCCTCTTGGTCTAAACCTTATCCTAAAGTTTCACAGTATAAATGCCAAAATAAGTGTATCACAGTATCATATGTCTATCTATCAAGAAAAAATGGAAACTTATGGTGCATATCATATGCGTCCTCCCAAGTCGCCAAGTGTGGACTATAATTGTCCCACTAAACCTTGACTTGATCTATCGTTCGATGTCGTAACTATCAAAAGCGATGATCTAAGATGCGGACCGGCTCAGCCATGAGCGCTCCCTTGTGTAGGATCATGTTCAACCGAAAAGAAACCGAAAAGAGGTAAGTGACACCCTTGGAGCACGTAGTGTGTCCTGAAGGGCACACCGCATAAATAAAATAGAAAGAGATGAGTGGCACCCTTTTAGCACATAGTGCATCTTGAAATGCACGTCGCACAAAGAAAACAGAAAGAGGGGAGTTACACGCCATGATTTTAACTAGTAAGTGAATAAATGTAGTGCCTAGAAAATTGTGCCTCCTTAGGACCTAGTCAGCCTTAAAATGAATGATATCATAAATAAATTTTAAAAACAAATTTTCCTTTAAAAATGTTTTCGAGCATAGTGAATTTAAAACCTAGGTCTAGGCAAAACCTCTGAACAAAATAATTAGACATATAACAAGCAGGGAGTAAAGAAATTCAAACTTTAATTATTAAAGTAAACATTCTAATGAAGGATTAAATTTTAAAAAAAGGGGTAATGGTTGTTTTTATCTACATTTGTTAATTTAATTTTTAGTTAAAAAGAAAAGAGGGTAAAGGTTGTTTTTATCTACATTTGGTAAATTATTTTTTAGTTAAAAATAAAAGAGGGTAAATGGTTATTTTATCGACACTTGCTAAATCAATTTTTAGTTAAACAGGAAAAAGGGAGAAACTTGAAAGAAAAATGAAACTTAAGGAGAAAGGGAAACTTAAAGAAAATGGGAGACTTAAAGAAAAAGTTGAATGTCTAACTTAGTAAATAATTTAGCCTTTGAGACTTTCTATTTATGAACTCAACTAGTAATTAAGTAAGGCGTAAGTCATTTAAGAATTGTAAGGGAATATTGGGACACCGATGAGCGTTTTTAGGAATGCTCTAAGTGGGGCGAGGGAAATAGGAATAATTAATTAATTTATAAAATTCATTTTCTAGTGCAACTAGGGAATCGAGCGAGATGTGTATGGGAGAGGTTTTTCGAAATTAATTAAATGAAAAAATAATTTAATGAGAATTTGGGAAACTAATTACTTGAAAACTTTATAAAAAGGATGGAGGAGGAGGAGTATGGATCTCATTGTTTTGTGTAATGTTACACTGCTGAAATTTTATCTTGATGAACTTTCTCTTGTGGGAGTTGCAATACCCAGCTCGGGTAATGAGTGGTAGCTCGACCTTGCGAGGAAAGTTGGGTGCTAGCATTCTTTGGTATTGTGTGTGTGTGTGTGTGTGTGTGTGTGTGTGTGTGCCCTTTTTGGGTCGGGGGATTTAGGGGGAAGAAGAGTACCCCTAGGATTGGTTGGGGTTACTAGTGAGGTCACATCGATTAGCAAGTGGGAGCTGGACAGAGCCCACACAGGACATTGACTCATATATTTTTCTTTTGGCTATGGTACACATGTGTATATTTGTATTGAATGGTAGTTTAAATATTGTTCCTACACCTTCAGTAATATACTTCTACTGTGTTAAAGTTTATGTTTTATTGAGAGAACACTATCCAATGATTTTATTTTTATACTTCAACAAATTGTCTTGATGAGCCCAACATTTTATGATCAGTGAACATAAAGTCATACCAACCTTATGCTCACTATTTTTTTTTAATTGGTTTCCATGGACAATCCAAACTCTGATTGAAATGACTTCTCTGTGTTTGTTTTTATTGGTTTAATACGAAGAAAAAATTATTTTTATCTTTTGTCCCTTATACTTAAGTTATTAGTCTGTTCCTGAGTAGATGGCCAGGAGCCTAATCGACTGTCTTCACTCTGGTGTTTAATACTGAAATTTAAATTCCCTTCTTTTCTATGCATGGATAATGAGTGAAGGATAATTTTTGCCTAGCTCTCTATCCCTTACTTATCTCTGCGTTTGAATGATAAATATATGGGCTTGAATGATACATCTCTACGTATTCCTAAATGATAAATATCTCCACTTGAATGATACATCCCTTCATTTTGAATGATTAGTCTCCCACAAGATCACCTAGCGGAGTATCGACTCCAAGGGTTTTATGTTTACCAAATTCAATCAAGATGTGAGTGCCACCCTTGGATCATGTAGTGGGTCTTGAAGGACACGTTGTGCAAAGAAAATAGAAAGAGACAAGTGGCACCCTTGGAGCATGTAGTGCGTCTTGAAGGGCACGTTGTGCAAAGAAAATGGAAAGAGGCGAGTGGCACCCTTGGAGCACGTAGTGAATCTTGAAGAGAATGTCACACAAATAAAACAAAAAGAGGCAAGTGGCACCCTTGGAGCATGTAGTGTGTCCTGAAGGCCACATCGTGATTTTAACTGGTAAGTGAATAAACCTAGTGCCTAGAAAACTGTGCCCCCTTAGGACCTTGTCAGCCTTAAAATGAATGATATGATAAGTAAAGTTTAAAAACAAATTTTCCCTTAAAAATATAGCCTAGTGTAGTGAATTTAAAACCTAGGTCTAAGCAAAACCTCTGAACAAAATAATTATACATATAACAAAAAGGGGGTAAAAAAATTCAAAATTTAATTATTAAACTAAAAATTATAATGAATGATTAAAATTTTTAAAAAGGGGTAATGGTTGTTTTTATCTACATTTGCTAATTTATTTTTTAGTTAAAAAGAAAAGAAGGTAAATGGTTGTTCTTATCTACATTTGCTAAATTAATTTTTAGTGAAAGAGAAAAGAGGGTAAATGGTTATTTTATTGACACTTGCTAAATTGACTTTTAGTTAAATAGGAAAAATGGGTAAAGTTAAAAGAAAAATGAAACTTAAGGAAAAAGGGAAACTTAAAGAAAAGGTGAGACTTAAAGAAAAAGTTGAATGTCTAACCTAGTAAGGAATCTAGCCTTTGAGACTTTCTATTTATGAACTCAACTAGTAATTAAGTAAGGCGTATGTGATTTAATAATTGTAAGGGATCATTGAGACATCGATGAGTGTTTTTAGGAATACTCTTGGTGGCTGAGGGAAATAGGAATAATTAATTAATTAATAAAATTGATTTTCTGGTGCAACAAGGGGATCAAGAGACATGTGTACAGGGGAGGTTTTTCAAAATTAATTAAATGAAAAATGAATTTAATGAGAATTTGGGAAACTAATTACTCGAGAAATCTATAAAAAAAATGGAGGAGGAGTATGGATCTCATATTTTTGCGTAACGTTACGTTGCTGAAATTTTATCTTGATTGAACTTTCTCTTATGGGAGTTGGGATACCTAGCTTGGGTAACAAGTGTTAGCTTGACCTTGTGAGGTGAGATGGGTGCTAGCATTCACTGGTATTGTGTGTGTGGCCCCTTTGCAACTCAGTGGGCTTAGGGGGAAGAAGAGTACCCTAGCGTTGTCTGGGAGGTACTGGTGAGGTCACATCAGTCCGCAAGTGGGAGCTGGAAGGAGCATGCGTGGGACAATGACTCAGAGTTTTCTCTTTTGGTTATGGTACGCATGTTTATATTTGTATTGAATGATAGTTTAAATATTGTTCCTGCACCTTCAATAATCTACTTCTACTATGTTAAAGTTTATGTTTTATTCAATGAACACTATCCAACGATTTCATTTTTATCCTTCAACAAATTGTCTTAATGAGCCCAACATTTTATGATCAGATAACTTAAAGTCATCCCAGCCTTATTCTTGTTGTTTTTTTTTAATTGATTTCTATGGCGAACCCAAACTCTGATTGCAATGACTTCTCTATGTTTGTTTTTATTGGTTTAATACGAAGAAAATTTGTGTTTTTATTTTTTGTCCCTTATCCTTAAGTTATTAGTCTCTGCTTGAGAAGTTGGCCAGGAGCCTAATCGTTTGTCTTCACTTTGGTGTTTAATACTGAGATTTAAATTCCCTTCTTTCCTTTGCATGGATAATGAGTGAAGGATAATTTTTTTCCAACTATTTATTCCTTACTTATGTCTGCGTTTGAATGATAAATATCTATGCTTGAATTATACATATCTTCCTCATCTTGAATGATAAATATCTGCACTTGAATGATACGTCCCTTCATTTTGAATGATTGTCTCTTCATTTTGTCCATTGTGCTCAACATTTTTTTTTTCTAACACCCAATGTCTTACCTCTCTCACTGGGTGATTTACATCCTTCATTTTTTTGAGTTTAGCACAAAAACCCCAAGCGTTATAGAACTGTTCTTGTTAACTTTTAATCCAGAGTTATCGTTCCCATATTTTGAATTCATTTTACAATTGAAATAACCATTATAAGAATCTAGATTGAAATCATTTTTACTGTTGAAACAAACCTTTATATGTGTCCATATTCGAATTCGTTTTTATTGTCAAATAAATCCTTATAGGAATCCATATTGAATTCATTTTTATTGATGGAATAAACCATTATAAGAGTCCAATTGGTAATCGCTTTTACTGTTGAAACAAACCTTTATAGGCGTCCATATTCGAATTTGTTTTCATTGTTAAATAAATCTTTATAGGTGTCCAGATTTGAATTTTTTTTATAATCGATTTTACTGTTGCAGTGTATTTTTTACAACGAATTTAATGATGCAGTGTATTTTGACAGCGAATTTAAATGTCGACAGAGAATTTAAATGTTGCAGTGTATTTTTAACAACGAATTTAAATGTTGCGGTGTCTTTTTGACAATGAATTTAATGGTTGTAGTGTGTAGATATTTTACAACAAATATATTACATAGCAACTCTAGAGTTATCCAGTGAATCCATTTTTGGTTTCTTAGCTGGTCATAACTGTGCGTTATTTAAACTCACATATTAGGATGTTATTATTT
>ML780663.1:232572-248423 GCA_009831015.1 Picea engelmannii | reverse complement strand
TATATATATATATATATATATATATATATATATATATATATATATATATATATATTGTTTCAGTTTTATATTTAAAAGACAACGATATAATTAAAAGACAACAAAGATATTTAAAAGATAGCGATAGATTTAAAAGACAACAATTATAATGTGATGTTAAGAGATAGTGATATATTGTGGTGTTAAAAGAGGTCGATATATATTTAAAAGACAACAATTTTATATTTAAAAGACATCAAATATATTTAAAAGACCTTTATTTATTGTGATGTTATAAGATAGTGAATTCATTTAGTTCAGTTTTAAAAGATAGCGAATTCATATAAGATAGCAATATAGTTTCAGTTTTAAAAGATAGCGAATTCATATAAGATAGCAATATAGTTTCAATTTTAAAATATAGCAAATTAATTTTTAAAAGATAGCAATATATACTTATCTGATATAGGAATTGGAAAATAGTTACAATGAGCTAGATTTGTTTGAATGTAATTATTTTTAATGTGTACAGATTGATGTAGTGAAGCGTCACCATGGAATAACTAGTACATATAAGAGAATATACTTCTTACTATGCGAACATGGTGTAATTCCTCATTACACTAGTATTGGTATTGATTATGTTAACTGCATATATTAATTCACTTTTTAATGCAAAAAAAACAACAAGTAGTTATTCCATCAATGGTAAAGAAAGATTAGTTTAAGGAATGTATGACTTATGTTGATTTAGGAAATTATTGTGAGGTATGATTGGTTAAAGATTAGATTCCTTTACACCATTAACCATGTTGATGTAGGATTGATTTGGAATTTAAGTTGAGTTATGATTGTTATAGTAGTCAAATTTCTCTTGCGTTTTGTTGATTTGTCGACGGGGTATTTGGGTATAATCTTAATGTTTTTGATGGTTAATTTGGTCTCCTAGCGTGTTGTATTTTTATTGGGTTACCAGTCTAGATATGTTATGTTGCGCCTTGGTTACTGTCATGCCTACCTCCTTGTTACGTCTTGATTCTTGAAGAGGGGATCATTGCATGCCCCAATTGATAGAAGTGAATGATAACCTAGCGAGATTCATGAGCTTCCTGATTGGGCATATTTTTCGTTGTAATTGATGTTGGTACTTGGTTTGTAATGCATTAATCTGTTTGGTTTTACAAACCGTAGTGGTTTCAAATTACTGATCATCGAAGCCATTGTGTTGGGTTGTTTATGTTGACCTTTAGCTTGTAGGCATTGTCTTTCTTGTGTTGGGCAGGTAGTCATTTTTATTTGTCCATTGATTATCACATGTTTCATCCAGTTGCATGATGTGCTAGTATGCCGAGTCATTGATGTCTATTTCCTGAATGCGTAAGTTGTGTTCATCGTCAATTTGTGTTGATTATTTTTTGTCATTGATTTCCTTCCTTCTTAAACAAAAAAAAAAGAAATCACTTTCTTGCGTTGCATGTGGTTGTAACGACGAGGTCATTACACCCCTTTAGATTTGAATTTGTGACCTAGTATGAGGAAACACATGTTCTCTCTAATATCAATATTAAAGAGAAAATAAATAAAAGTAAACTCATTTACAAAATTTAATTTCTCACTTAACATCAAAATCATGAACAATGGAAAATTATTTTAATGCCTAGTCTTGGCTAAATCATGGAAGACACCATTTTTCAAAAGAATGATACTATTAAAAATATCATCAAATCAAAATTTACGGAGAAAATGTGCTGTAATAAAGAGTTAGAGGAAAAATTAAAATTAACGTATTATAAGGATGTAATCAACCCTTGTTTAGAATATTAGAATTATCTCTATGTTTTGACAAGTGTAAAGAAAAAAATAAGCATTGCTAAGATAGAAACAAATTCTCACTAGCTCTATAGTGAAACTGGGCTTGGTGAATTCCTAAAACACCATGAGATGAAAGTGTGTGTCACATTTATGACACTAAGAAGGTTGAATATGAAAAGCATTTTCTCTTAGATTGTCCAACCTACCGAGATTAGATTTCAATTTCAAAATATTTGTCAGACTATCAACCTTCCTAACCTTTTAACTCAAAAAAACTATGGTGATCTTGGAAAGATTCACTTAATGCTTTTCCATCACATAAAAAAAATTCTAAAGAATTGAAAGTAATCCCTTAACCTCTTAAGGTGTGAGAGACCAATTCGGTCTCAATGGATGTTAATAATTATCATCATCGTCATCATCATCATCATCATGGTTAACATCCACTGAGACTTAATTGGTCTATCAGAACTTAAGAGAGTGAGGAATTACTTGCAATTCTTTAGAATTTTGTTTCTGTGCTCGAAAAGCATTAAGACAAGTTTTCTAATATCACCATAGTTTTGAGTTAAAAGGTTAGGAAGGTTGGTAGTGTGAAAAATATTTTGAAATTGAGATCTAATCTGGGTATTGGATGGACAATCTAATAGAAAGTGATTTTCATCTTCAACCTTCTTAGTGTCACAAAGGTGACACACTCTTTCATCCCATGGAATTTTAGGAATTGACCAAAGCCCACTTTCACTATGGAGCTTGTGATAATTTGTTAGTATCGTAGCAATGCTTATTTTTTCTTTACAGTTGTCAAAATAGAGAGACAATTTTGATCTTTTAAATTAGGGTTGATCCCATCCTTATAATACCTTAATTTTATTTTTTCATCTAACTCTTTATCACACCACATTTTCTCCTTAAAGTTTTATTTGATGATATTTTCAATAGTATCCTTATTTTTCAAAATGGTGCCCTCCATGATTCCCTAATAGTTTAACCAAGATTGGGCATCTTTATTCCATCCTCAGTGGATGGTGGTTGCGACTGGAATTTGAAGAAATTTTAGGAAGCCTCTTATCTTCCATATTGTTTAACTTATTCTTATACATTAGTTATCTAGCCATAGCAGTTCTCTCAATGGGGGAGAGGTTTTTCTTTAAGAGGAGGATGGGATAGGGGTTATTTCCTTTCATTTTGATATTATAGGTTATTAAATAAGTAATAAGTTTTATAATAGAGACAAAATGAAATGTTTGAATGGCTTAGATTAAATTAATTGATGATCTTGATTTTCTAATAAAAATGCAATTAATTATAGATAGAAACATAAAATGAAATACTTAATAATTTAAATTAGATTAGATGAGTGTGAAATTTGTTGTCGAATAAAAAAAACCATAATATTTTTAATTATTTATTTTTCAATTTTATAGATTTATTCATAATAATTAGAATTGCAAAATCTTGGAATATTTTTAATTATGCGTGTCCCCCCTATTGGACTTGCTCGATTAGTCATCATTTTAATTAATAAATTTAATCTGATGGTCAAGAATTCAAGATGCTGGCATATTCTTTGTCTTACATTCAAATGGATAAATGAGATTTGTCTAATTAACTCTCTTGCATTTATCAATTCATCTGTTTATCATGTTTACTTTTTCACTTTTACATAGCATGATTAAAAATTTACTAAATCAACTTACCAAATGCCACAAACCATAATTAAGCAAATCCAGAGAAAATTTCTTCAATTTTAACATTTATATTTACATTACTTTTTTACATTTTACAATAATAATGTTGTGTGTCATTATATCAAATTTTAGCATGGCGCATAGAAGAAGTGGAGAGCAACCATTTGAATTTTACCACTGACCTGTCACGAAACATTTATGTATCCTCCGTTTGGAGAGCAAGAATTTCATTACATTTATGTATCCGCCATGTGTTGTTAACAGTAATTAAAGTTTATCATGCCTCATGGAGAGCAACCATTTCAGTTTTACGAACGTTTCATAACTCTTTCAATATGCGAGGGAGAGGAGTGGATTACAAAGATTATAGTTTCATTTACCATGATACAACAAAGATTACAGTTTCATTTACCATGATACATTTGTGTATCCACGTGTTGATAACCAACACAATATGACAGGAGAACGATGCGAGGACTGGATTACCGTAATTTTTAAATTTTTTTTTTTTTTTTCCAATGGACTTTTTCATACGCCATGTCTACTCAACATTTACTGTATCAGCCATGTATCCGCCCTTTCACTATGCCACAAGATGTATCTGCCATTTCACTATGCCATGAGAAGCCAGGGAGAGTAGTGGATTAGCCTATCTATTGTTTTTACCCTGTAGTAACATTTCAAAGGCATGTCGACAATTTAATTCTACGGAGATTTCCATGACGTGACAAGAAGAGAAGTGGGAATACATATAAGTGACAATTTCTTTCTGTTTATCTTATTACATATCAAGAGAGGAGACCATTGTTCATTTCTAACACAATTCTCGTGCAACAACAAAAGACATAAGAGGTTGATTAATATTTCTATGAATTGATATGCGCCTTTTTAATATGAATTGATATGTGCCTTTTTCATATGAATTGATATGTATTTTTTCTATGTTCAGATTTATATGTGTCTGTTTGTTATGTTCAGATTTATATGCCTTTAAATAAGTGATTTCTACTACAACTATTCTGCATCAGTAAAGGACATAAGAAGTCCCTGACACTGCATCAGTAAAGGACAAAAGAGGTCACTGGAAAGGACTGCAAATAGATTGAGGTAGGTTGTTATGTATTTTCTCTGAAATTGATATGCCATGTGCTTTTAATTTTAATGCATATTTAATAATAGATCATACCCCTTTTTAAATTGTGTTCGGAACTTTAATATAAACAGTAGAATGAGAATGTTCACAACCAAGAACACTGCATCTACACTCAAGAACCTAGATCCCTTACTCCCTCTTCTTCGATTAATCCATTATAGAATACTTGGATTTTCGATGGAAAATTAGGGTATTGGAGCAGTTCAATACGTTGAAGCCATAGGAAAGCCAGTAATTCCATTTTCCGATTGTAATTTATATAACATATCTCACTTTCCTTTTCACAATTTTGTGCGTTCATACTTTTGCAATCTTAGACTGTACATCCTTAGTCAGAAGTCAAGTAATCTTTTGACTATACATCGTTATTCACTGCTGCCACTTTATAGACATTATTACCGGGAAGGTTTCGTTGTCAATTGGATCGATACACATCATTAATACCATCGAAGGGATACTTATTTATACCATCCCTGATACTATTGATACCATCGTAGGGATCGATACCATCACTGATACCATCGAAGGAGTCCGTGGTAGTCTAACTTGCATAGATGACAACTGTGTAATCAATGTTAAATGATTAGAATTAAATGATCAAGATGATATCCGCGAGCTGGTTGCATGCAACCGACAGGGTTCGACATTTGTACCAGGTTAAAAACCTTTCTGGCATAATATTTAACATTTTTAATCACTGTAATCGCCTATTAAATATTTAATATAAATATGTAATCCTATATATGTTAATCTCCTATTAGATAATCCCCAGGCTGTAATCACCTATTAAATATTTAATAGGACTTCATAGCCATTAATACTAAATGATTATGTCAGGACTTCATATCTATATACGGCAGGGACTAATATATATTAAACCCTCAAACTCAATATCATAGAAAATGATGCTCATGGTCACTGTGGAAAATAATATTGAATATAAATAATATTTCATGGTTAATAAGTAAATCCTCGCATATTATAATCCTAGGGTTTTAATAATCAAAGCTATGATAATGTATTGCTTGCAAAATAAATTAATTCGATTATGTTACATGGAAGCAAATAAGGATAACCTAATGTTGAAGTAAATAAGGATAATCCAATGCATTGCTATAGTCAATCATGTAATTGTAAATGCAGGGAAAGAACCAATATGTTTGTACTTTTAACACAATGAAATATCCATTAGGGTTTGTTTCTAGATGAAACATTTCTCCTCTTTGGTGTCGGTCAAGGAGCCAAGCCAAGGAATAGCTTTTTTCTTTGTTTGCAAATGAGCTAACTAGTGGTCGTTACTTGTAAATAAGTGTACCTGTAATGAAGGAAAAATTTAAACACCATAATGAAGAACATATAAGTACACAATACAACCCACGTTAATGAATTATTTGAATACTTAATACCTTTTCTTGGATGTCCCTCTCACGTCTTGTGCCCATTATTTTCTCCGTGGCACAATGATTGAATATTCCTTGCAAAGATGATAGGGTGAAATTAATACTTTGATACAGTAATAAGAAGCCATGAAGATTATGTTTAGAGTAATGTACCTTGAATAGTAAACCCTCACCATTAAGTCAAACCTGCATTGGATAGGCTTGACGATAAAGCCAACCGTTTATATCCTTAATCTTTAATCTTTGACAAAAATTCACAAAGTATTTTCTCTACAATGTAAATCATGGGATCATATGAATTAGATGGATAAATCTGTTATACAAGTCATTTGTGATATGACTATTTAAGCGTTGGATACAACGCTAAGTCATTAATCTCAAGACGTGTTCATAAAGACTCACCAAAGTTTGCATAGGATAAGTGTGTATTGATTCCACCAAATTGTTAGCATCGCAAACATAGTTTTATTATATACTTGGTAATGTAAATCCCTAAGCTTGGAACGAGGGGTAAATATATTTGTAATGGAAAACAATAGGATCAAATATCCTCTAATTATGTAAGGGCAATGGAATGGGGTCTCACGAGGTTAAGGACCATTCAAGATTAATAAATAATATTAACAATTGATAAAGAGTTGTATAGAAGTGTAAAGGAACCACATATAGTATTGATCATAGAGTTTAAATATATAGCTTACCAATGAATATATAATTAATGGATATAATTTATACTTTAAAATTGTTATAGTGGACATTATAAGTTTAATGAATAAAATTAATCTCTATATTTTATTTATTATACAAAATGCTCTTTTTGAGTGATTAAAAATATTTAACATTTTTAATCACTATAATCACCTATTAGATCATATTACTGTCCAAATATTACTGTCTGAATAACATTTGGTTTTAGCATTTATAGTATTGTATTATAATTATAATCATTGTATTGTAGTATTATTATAAATTTAAATTATCATTGATTAAAAATAATTTAACAATATACAGATTAAAAATTTAACTTGCAAAGAAAATTCACAATTTGGTGCAAAGTTTTTTGTCCAACTTGAGTAGAACAAAATTGTTCAAATTGTCATTTGAACAATTAAAATTGAAATATTAATGGTTTTTGACTATTAATAGATAGGGGCATTATGCAATCAATTTATTCTTATATGTAATGTAATTTTGTTGTTTATTCTTTCATTGTTTACATGAGATAGTTATATTAGTATTTAGACATTATTATTAATATTAATATTATGTTTACACATTTAAGTTAGAGTTAGAGACTAATCTTAATATTAAAATATTGAAAGAAAAATTATTACTCTTGTTATAAATTTCAATTATTGTTAATAGTTATTAGGGTTACTATTATATTGGATTATATCGAGATTAGGGTTAGGGTTATTCCTACTAAAATTAACGTTATCATTATATTAAAGTTAAAGTTATTTGTATTAAGATTTATTTTTTAATAATAAAATAATAATTTAAATAAGAATAATTTAACAATAGATACAGTGATTAAAAATTTAGATATTGTAGTAATAATAATTTAAGAATACAATGATTAAAAATTTAACATTTTTAATCACTGTATAAATTTAACAATAAAGTGATTAAAAATTTAACATTTTGTAATTTAACAATACAGTGATTAAAAATTTAACATTTTGTAATCACTGTAAATACTTTATTAATATTATGGATTATTGTATTTTTTTAAACTTTAATACTTTATTAATGTATATATGTTTTATTAAACTATTAATAATTAATTTTTATTTTATTTTTTATCAATCTATTTATTTAAATATATTAATTTATACATTTATTAATACATTTCACTCTTAAATATTTATTATATTACAAGTTACATTAATTCATTACATTAAAATATTAATATATTAATATTTTGTTTATGCATTGCATTAAGGTATTAATGAATTAATACATTAATGTTTTTTTACATTTTTAATATATAATTAGTAATTAATTAATTTTTAATCATTAAATAATCAATTATTATTATTTAATAATTATAAGCAAAATTACATAATAATTTATTTTTATTTAATTCTTATTAATTTAATAATATGTGTATTTTGAATCCTAGATAATCAATTTAAAAACACTATATTGGAGATTGGTCCTTTTCATTATGTTAATTATTGGTTCTTTATGGTGGACACATTAGTGATAGAGACTCCCTCGAAGTGGTTGATGTTTGTTAATTTTATGCTTCTATTATATCTTCATAGTTTATGTTTTTTTATAGGTAATCTTTTTGGTATTCACATTATGTATTGACTGGATGTTTTTTAAAAATTATACGGGTTTTAAATATGCTTGATACATATACATCCTTACATTTAATTCTTATATTAATTTACTTCGTTTTTTCTTCATTTGTTTCATTTATATTGGAATATTTATGCTTTCATTCATTGTGTTACTCATTAAAGATTTAATACTTAACATTTCATTAAATAGTACTTCTATTCACTCTGCTCATATTTTGTCATTTTTAGGCAAGTTCAACATACCATTATGGATCCAACAGTGTGGAGTTGTTTGCCATTCCAAATTTTGGAGTTGATCTTTTTTTGGCTCCCTTTTTCAGTATTGACAAGATTTAGAATAGTTTGTAAACAATGGAATGTTGTTCTGCAAACCCCTTCATTCCTTACTCAATGCCATCAAGTTTCCAACAATGGATTTGTTTTTCTTATTCCATTGCTCCATGGTGATGAAAGTTACTTCTTAGGAGCATGTCTTAATCAAACTGGTCGTGTATGTCATTTTCATGTGCCATTTATAGATTCCACATACACAATTGAATGCACCGTTCGATGCATGATATTTTTATCTTAGTCAACTCGATGCTCCCTTGCAAAAAAATATTTTTTGATGAATACATTTACCATTTCATTCAAAAATTTAGGTTATATATGGGTTGGGGACGGGGGTTTCTTTACACTCTTGGAGAATATCAGTGCTAGAAAATATGAATGGGTTATTTTGAAACATATTTGCAGAAAAAACCAATCAAAGTATTTCATTTGTAGTAGCCTTGGAAATGTTTGGCGGAGGACAACCATTCCTTATGGTGGGACTACACCTCCAAAAGAGGCAGTGGTATATAAAAGTAAAATCTATTGGTTGTATTTGGACACAGATTATGATGACTACCCTCGGTATGCGTACACTACATAGTGGTTGAATATTTCAAAGAATCAATGGGGTTTTTCTTTTGTTCCAATCACAGACATACATTGTATGTATTTGGAATTATATAATAAACAACTTATATGCATCATCAATGATGGTTCTACCTCTGTTTGGTCTATTGAAGAAGTGTATAATTGTCAATTTGATCAGCCATGTATTGAACAAAGTTTGGACTATTTCGAGGATGATTGGGGATTCAAATGGAATTTGCTACAACATCTTTCAACAAATATAAATAAAAAATGCCCTGGGTATCTTCCATTTCAAACAATTAGTGGGATAGTATTGATGTGCAATAACACTAAAATTCCAGTCATGTTCTATGACTTGATGACTGGCTTATGTTTCCCAACAAATATCACTGATGTTTCCATGTTGCATAACTATGGGTTGACATTTCCATTTCAACGCCATTTCAATGATCTCATTGAAAAGGGGAATGTTTTTCCACTTCTTCCAAATATGGATTCTATTGATGACATTCCACCATTGGGAATAGATATGATGGCTTAGCCTACTTGGCCTTTTAATAGGTAATATACAATATTATCAAACATGTTTTACTTGTTTCAGAACTGTTCTTATTCCATTATAAAATCTCAATTATGAACTGGTTTAATTTTTAAGTGCCCATGTTATGGTTATATGGTTATCACAAGTTCAGTTTTGAATTTTATTCCATTGTGAATTAGTTTATTTTTAAAGTGCATTTGTTATGGTTATATGGTTATTGCAATTTTACTTTTAATTTGTACTCCATTTCTTCTTTATTATCATGTTCATGTCACATTATATATATTCAAATGTATCTAAATATGTTCTTTATTTGTTGTATTAATTCCATAATTTATTCCTTCTTATATGAATGGAATTTATATTTCTCTAATAATGTTATAAATGTGTTAATATTTTTATGTAGTTGTAGAAATGTCCATTGAAGGAACAAGTAACTGTTCTACCAAATGCAATAGATCACCAACATCACGTGAGAGGGATAATGAATGCCAACGCTTATGGTATCAATGAAACAAAGATGCAATAAATGAACGTAGAAGACTTTTATATCATAGAAGGACCAGGGAAAGTACTATTGAAATTGATTTTCCCATTAGCCGTAAGTATCACAATTTGGATGATATCATGCAAATAACATTTCCCATGAATGTTTCATTCTCAGAATATTTACATAATTCTAATAATTCTACTATTCCACATTATTCTAACAACATTCATTTTAATGGGGAAACTTATCGTATTCTGGAAGATCATCATGTGCATAGGCTACCTACAAATGAAAACCTCCATACTTCAACCAATGGAAGTGAAAGTTTAGAGCATGGAGAAACAACACAAAACATGGAGGCTAGACTTACTGATGTCATTCAAGAAAAAGTGTCATGTATTGAAGTACATGTTTGTCATGTTCTTTCTCGTTTTCTAGAAAATTTGCGAACTCCTCCTGCTAACATTGCTTCTTTCTTTCACAACCCTCATTCCATAGAAAATGTCGCACCACCAACATAATCAATCATCCCACATACTATTTCCCTTGTAACAACAAAGGTATTTCAACCCTCATTCATGATGACTATACTGGCAATTCTTTCCTATTATTGATGACTTTAACCATGTTTTTTTCTTCACTCGGGACATTTTTCATTTGATGCAAGGTACAGAAATAAACTATGTACATCTTCCAGCATCTCATGTTACAAGTCAAAGAGAACCATCTCATAACCTCCCTTCAAATCTTCCTAGACTATCTAATTGGAAAGCAAGTGTTGATGTTGTATGTATTTGATTTATTATTCATTTTTACATTTTGACTCCTCATTTTTCACACTTAGCTCGACATTAAAGTTCTTAGTATTTTATGCGCAGGAAACCATTCAATGCAATTAGGATAGAGAAATGAAATCCATGAATTTAAGGGAAATAGTTGTTGAAAGTAACAGGCACAATCCACCTACTGCAAATTTGGGTGGGCCCTCTAGCATTGTTGAAGATGAAGTAGATTTTATAGGTCATTTTACTCTTCCCATTGGTGGTCAACATGATCCCATGCCTAGAATACATATATAGTTTCATCCCAACATGATTGCAGTACATAAAACATTTCGAGCAAAGATAGATAATCTTTCCATTGCCCAAATGTGCCATGTTTTCCAAGAATCATATCCTGGAATCCAAGTTGTAAGGGGGTCTGAAGGACCTATTTGTAAAATATGAAAGAATGAGAGAGGCTCCCATCATTTTCCTTGATGGAATCACATGGATCTTGGTGAGAAACCTCATGTTCTAAGTGTACTTACCCAAGTTGAAGAAATTCTCATAGCACGTGTAAATACTATATTGTAAGTGACTCATGCTCGTGGTGGACAATATAAATATAGTGGCCACACAATCAACTTTCCGCAAGATATTTCTGTGATTGCTAGAAATCTTCCATGACGTGTTGAAGACCTTGACTTCCTAATTGTTAGAAGATGTGGTGCCCAATCTAAATATTATGAATGTTATGTGAAGAGATCACGGGTGATGAATGAATTGTATTACAAAATTTGAATGGATAAATTTTATCATGATGTTCAAATTGACATGGACTCAGTTGCTGCTCTCCCTGAAAACCCCACAGATGTGTCAACTCAACTTAAATTTGTTGATTGTGATATTGAAGAAAAAAATAACAATGTTGTTGACGTTCAAGGGTTTCACGCTGACCGTTTGCACTCCCATCTGTAACATCCCGCTCTGGCGCATTGAGAAAACTTATTCTTTGAGGACACTTTCTCACAAGTGATCCAGACTATTATGATATTAAAACTTTTGTCCTTGATTATGAGGCGTTATGATATATGACCTGATTTTTTTCTTCCTTGACATAGGCAGGTGCTATTGAATCGGTCTTCCTGAGTGTGCAGGGTTTTGGATCTTGAGGATGCAGAGGCATCAATGGGAACCCCTTGGACACCGGATTAAGTCACGGAGTTTTCTATTTGGGTTGATTTATTTACTGTGATATTACATTTGATTTGAAGATATGATATGGACATGTTCTAACATGATTGTTGATGATATAGGCTGACGATAGCTTGCCAACCAGACTCACATATGGAGTAAAGGGGCCACACACGATTTCCAAAGAGGTTGAGGGAGAGGTGTGGACAACAGCCTTGCCACATCCTACTAGCACTCTCATCGTCACTCGAACTGTAGGTTAACGATTACCTAGTTCGAGAGGATCCATGATGCCGTGAGGGCAGACTGTGACAGTCGCTCACGATGATTCTAAGGGGCGCACAATAAGGTGGGGGCATTATTCCTTAGAACCCTTAGTCTCCCACAAGTTCACCTAGCGGAGTGTTGACTCCAGGGGTTATTGATGTCTACCAATCAGTCAAGAGGCGAGTGTCACCCTTGGAGCACGTGGTGCATCCTCAAGGGCACGTCGCGCAAAAGAAACACAAGAGGCGAGTGGCACCCTTGGAGCACATGGTGCATCCTGAAGGGCATGTCACGCAAAAGAAACAAATGAGGCGAGTGGCACCCTTGGAGCACATGGTGCGTCCTGAAGGGCACGTCGCGTTGATATTGATGAAGGAACAAACCTAGATGGCCCTGAGACTTTTAACACATTAAGAAATTCTTAAAACAACTTCCCTAAATAATTGTCACCTAGTTTAGAATCTAAGTCCTAAGTCTAAAACTTCTCTAGGGTAAAATTTTGTCTAACCTTAAGAAAAAGAGCCTATAAAAAAAGAAAAATTTAAACAAAAAAAAAAAAATTACTTAAGTTATAGTTTTAGTCTTCATAAAATTTTTGGGGTAAAATGAAGAGGGTAAGAATTTAATTAAAATAAGTGGATTTAAAAATTGTAAGGAAGAATTTAATTTTTAACATGGGAAAGTATACAAAGATATTAAATTTAAAAAAAAAAAAAAAGGGAAAGATTAAATAGCGCAACTGCCATTTTGGCTCTAATAAAAAGGGGAAATAAGGGAATAATAAAATTTAGGAAACTAAGGATTGGGGGGAAACATAATAAGGGAAAGAGGGGAACTTATGGTAAAAAGTGAGGTCATCATAGTAAGGAATCTGCAATTAAGAACCTTCTAAAATGAACTAAATGTTGGCAAATTCAGTGGATAGAATGCAGTGATGGTTGTTGTCATTAATGGCAACAGTAGAGACAGTAGGATAAGAAGGATAAAAGCTCAGGAGGAATAGCCTTGAAGAAAATGCGCACAGCAAGAGCTTAAAGAGGAAAAAGGAAGAAGAGTCAGTGACCGTTGGATCCCATCCACATTTCCCGAAAGAACCAGGACCGTCAGATCAGACAGAAGCTGCGAGGGAGATATTCCATCGGGAAAAGCCAAGGTGAAATCCCGATTGAATATGGACCGTTTACTTGTATGGACACGTGGCAGCCAGGAGGCTTTATCGGCAATTCGGGGTTCGGGACTTTGAAATGTCCAAATCACTCGTCAATGAAAACCCCGAAATCGCGAGACGCGAAATCGCGATATAATCAGGACCATCAGATCAAGGATGAGATCTAGACTGTTTATTAGTGTGGACGCGTGGCAGCCTGGAGGCTCCATCGGAGAATCGACAATAGAGAGTTTGAAATCTCCAAATCGCTTGACATTGAAAACCCCGAAATCGCGATATGCGATTTCGCGATTTGATCGCAACCGTTAAAACCAAGCAGGGATCTGGACCGTTCATTTGTATGGACACATGGCAGCTAGGAGGCCTCATCGGCAATTCGAAGTTCGGGATTTCATAATGCAAAGTTCACTCTACAACGAAATCCCCGATTTCGCGATATGCGAAATCTCGACGGAATCTGAACCATCAGATCAACATGCGATCTAGACCGTCGATGTAATTCACGTCAGCAGTCCACATCATCTAGGGACACGTGGCACAATCAGAGGATGACAGGTGTCAGGAAGATCTAACACTTTCGGCTCATGCAATTCATGAATCAGAGTGACACGTGGCAGGACCTAACACGTGTCAAATCACGTGTGACGTAAGCTAAAGCGACACGTGGCACAACCAGTGCAGAGGACAGGTGGCATCGGAGTTTCGGAGATCGGGATATGATATGTCAAGAACACAATGCATCAAGAACTCCAAAATCGTGAAATGCGATTTCACGAAGTGATCACAGCCGTTGGATAAGAATGAATCTGATCCGTTGATTATAGCCCCGTTCGGAGTTTCGGGGTTCGGGTTTTGGTATTGACAAAAACTCTGAACATCAAACATCGCGAAATCGCGATATGCGATTTCCCGATAAGGGATATAGCCAGTGGGCCACCTAGGAGTCAGTGGAGGACAGGTGTAAGGAGAAGAGAGGAGGTCGGGAATCGGCATGTCGCAACTCCAGGGGGTGTATGCACATTATCATTGTAAACCCCGAAACCCCGACGAGAGGTTTGGTAGCGGTCACATGATAGCTGGTCATATGGGACTATAGCCAGCAGGGCTAAGCTCGGAAAAGAGAAAATCGGGAATCGGAGAATCGGAGGTTCCGAGTACATGTGCTCTCGACATCGCAAATGTCGAAATCGCGATGGGAGAAATCCCGATGGGATCTGAACCGTTGGATCAAACCTTGATCGGAGGGTTGTTGTTCTTATTCACTCATTAACGCTTCAGTTGTAAATCCGTTAAGCGAAACCGACTGAGAATGATGAATTGGTTAGCGTTTCAGTTGCCAAGATAGATGTCGTTGGATTTCCCATTGGAAGGGGAAGTGGAACCGTCATAACAATATGTATAAAAGAAAATGAATGAAACTGAATGGGGTTGATCGTTCTGAAGGAAAAATGTGTAAACAGTAAGAAAAAGAAGATGAGCAGAGAAATAGTAAACAGTGAAGGAACTGTGCAGAACGAGAAGAGAAGAAGAGCAACATGATGGACAGAACAAAAGCAGAGCAGAATGACAAAAGACATGACATAGAGAAGACATGTTGAATAAGAGAAGAATGACAGAACAGTGAACAGAAGACATGAATTGAAGAACAAAGAAAGACTGGTAAGAATTGATTTATCTGTAAAGTTGAATGTGTATTTAACCATTTATATTTAAGGGAGGTTGGGAGGTGCTCGGGAGGACAGTTTTCCTCAGAAGTTCAAGTGGGTTCTTGAACACAGGAAGTTGTAGCTTCCATCTGGTTGCAGCCAGAGAAACCAGGGTGGCAGGGTGGTGCTAGGGAGAACAGGTGTTCTCTGTTATGCAGGTTGGAGCCTGTGTAACTGGAAGTTGGTGCTTCCATCCAGTTGGTGCTGGAACATACAGGAAGTTGGTGCTTCCATCCAGCTGGTGCTGGAACATTCAGGAAGTTGGTGCTTCCATCCAGTTGGTGCTGGAATACTCAGGGAGTTGGTGCTTCCCTCTAGTGGGTGCTAGAGAAACCAGAGAGTTGGAGCTCTCAAACAAGTTGCATCTTGTAAAACAGAGGTAGTAGCCTCACATTGAGTTGGTGCTCAATTGTAAATGATGTACAGAACAGAAAAAGACTGCCTATCATTTCGAAGAAGAAGAGGTTTTCTCCCTTT
>ML780663.1:208172-232506 GCA_009831015.1 Picea engelmannii | reverse complement strand
TTTACTCTTACTGTCCATATGTTATATGATTGGTTGATGACACATGAAGAAATCTTAATAATTGTTTTAAAAGGTATAAAATTGTTTAAGCTTATAAACAACTGATTCACCCCCCCCTCTCAGTTGTTTTAGTATTTCCAACACTAAATTAGCAACTTCATTTTAGGGAAAGTATTTAAACTTGAAAGGGAATCTAGGAACACCTAGGAGTAAATTTAGGAGAAACTCTAGGTGGGTGAGGGAATTGAGACAATTAATAAATTTAAAGAAAATAATTATTGGATAAAAGAGGGGGATGGACAACACTTGTGCAAAGGAGAATATTTAGAAGATTTTTATTAAAACTTAATTGAAATGTGATTTAGGGAAAGTTGGAGGTTCTAAAAACTCTATAAAATAAATGGAATATGAGAAAGAAGGGGATCAATTGTTAGCGTAATGTTAAGCTGCTGGATTTGTGACTTGACTGATTACTTGTGGAGAGTTGGGATTTTCTATCTCGGATAGGAGTGGTAGCTCAGCCTTGCGAGGTGAGTTGGGAGCTAGACGTACCATTTGGATAATGTGTGGCCCCTTTGTGTCTCGGGGGGCTAAGGGGGAAGCAGAGTACCCCTAGCGATTGGCTGGGAGGTATCGATGTAGTCTCGGCGGTCAATGAGAAGGAGCAGGACAGAGTGCGCGAACGTCATCGAAGTGGGCAATAAGGCAACTGTATGATTTTATTTTGTAGAGTAGGATGCAGTAGGCTCTAGGATTGGATCTGAGTATTGATTTCAAATGAGTTCGGCATGTTATACCTAGTATTACCTCATCTTTACTTCATTGTTGTATCTCACCAGACAGTCCTGAATTTTTTATTTACTTTATTAACAGCGTTTATAGGCCTTCCTGGATAAATTTACTCTGTGTCTACGCATAGAAGAGAAACTTAACTCTGCGTTTGAGCATTGTCGGATACATCTATTATATGTTTTATGTGGATGGATATTGGCTAGCGCTTGTAACTCTATTGGTCAACGAGCAATTGTCCCTTGCATAAATCGTCTTCTCCTCTAGCGAACAAACCTTAACACTGTGTGATGGACAGGTCACTGTAGTAATCATTTTCCCTTTTGTTATCAAACTTTTGCACATCGTAGGATGGATAGTGACTCTGCCATTGTCGTACACTTCTCAGTATACTGAGCAATCCTTTTCTTTTAAACTACATTTTCCTTTTGTTAGACAGCGTCAGTTTCCCTTTTTCTTTAAATCTCATATTCCTTATGTAATTCGGGCCAACGAACCCTCCTTTCTGGCCTGTAACCTATGGCGCCTTGTTTCGAGTACCTTGTGACTTGGCATGTGAGACAACCTTGGCCTTCAGCAGATGAAAATGGCTGGGTACTGGAGCGCGAGGGTAATCTGCTCAACCTGTGCATCCGTGCCCATGTTTCTTTACGTTGCTTATGCTTGGAGGGAAGCGACTGTGTGTTCCCCTAGTTATCAACCCTGAATCCACCCCCAGATTTGATGCAGGAGCATCGCCAGCACATCAAGTGAGCCAACGTGGAGCGGAAGATAGCTAGATGAGCCAATGCAAGTTTTGAAATTACTTTGGGATTGTTGCGCAAGTTTTTAATGAAGTCATTTATGAAGGTGCACTTTTTATATTTTAAATGGACCTTGAGAAGATATCTCACGTCCTTAGGTAGATGAGGCATTTAATATAGTTAATGTAAAGTAGATAGAATACTTAATTCTAGATTTGATAGCTTTAGAGCACAAGAGGGAAACGGGATATAGACACCCTAATTGTATCATTGTATTATTAGATTATTCAGGAGCAAGCAGAGAAGAGCAAGCAGAGAATTGTATGAAGAACACTCCATGTACAGATATTGAATTAATAGAAGAATTCTTTGATTCAATTTCATGGTTATGTGTACATTTCTCTGTGTATTGATGTTTTGCTCATGAATGTCTGCTTCCTATCATGCATTCGCTTTTATATGCTGTGTACGTGATTTCATGGTTGAATTGAAGTCTGGGAGGAAGAGTGAATGAGTTTCAATTATTTCTCTAAGTGAGCCAGAGGATTCCTGCAAGGAGTGCAGTCGAATTTGTCTGCAAGGAGTGCGTTGACAAAAGGGTTCCCTTAGAGGTATCTTTTGTTATCATTTCCTCGAGAGTGTAGATAGGCACAGTGCCGTGCAAGGAGTGTGTAGGTCAAGTTAAGACTCAGAGTTGCGATTCTGAGAAAAGTATCGAAAGGCTGCTTCTCCAGGAGTGCACAGAGTCGAACGCCTTTAACACTTAGAAACTGTTGAAGAATTGCCACAAGGAGTGCGTGCAAGACATTTTCAAAAGGACTTGAGAAGTCAAGGATAAGCTCAGGAGGAGTAGGCCTTTGATATTTTCAGAGGATTGCACAGAGAGAGTTTGTGCATTGAAGCATTCGAGTAGGCGATAAAATCTCATGGGCAGGTGAACAAGTCTTTGTGGAGGAATCGTCAAGGATGAACAGACAGATTGAATCATCAGGAAGATTTCGTGAAGTACCGTGGTCATTAGATCTTGCGGATGTGCAAGAAGGTTACGTCGGAAGCGTTTAAGGATTCTCTACTCGGGAGGCAGAGCATTGATACAGGTCGTTCATAACCGTTGTATTATTCATGAGATCGCCTGTTGGGATCTCGTAGAAAAAGTATCGAAGAGTTGACAACGGGAGTCGTGAAGTTGTGAGGTGTGATATCCCAACGGTGACGTAAACCATGTGGGACTGCAGGATTGAGTGGAAGACACGTGGCAGAGATAAGGAGATCTTGTGAACTCGGGGTTCGCAAGGTGAGGACCCAAGCCTGGGGTACTCCGAGTCACGAAGAAGTAAGGGTGTGAAGTAGCAAAAGTATAACAAGATCACCTTGGAGTTTCGTCGCATCGGGACTCAGGAGTTGGAAACCTGAGCGCTTGGTATCGCGAATAGAGAAGTCGCGATAGTGCGAGGTCGCAATAGAGTGGGAGTCCCAATAAGGGGAAGCCAGCATCGATTAAGGCATCAGGTCTCGAGTCTTGAGATTCTGAGGGTGTAGTGCTCGACTGCTGAACTAGCGAAGTCGGGAGGGTCGATCCTCTAGAAGCCAAGAAGGGAGGATAGCACTGAAGAGAACCTATGGGGTGCAAATTTCCCGATAGGGAAATAGAAGAGCCTTGGAGTTCTTCGGGTAGTGAACGAAAGAAGGTCCTGAGGAGAGTGGTCGTACTCCGAGAAGTGTGGTCAGCTCTATCAATATTTCCTTGAAATTCGTTCCTTAAATGAGGATTACCTTAATAAATAAAAAATTATACATTTAGTTGCCGGGAGTTTAAACCAAGGTGTTTCACATCAGGTCATTCTCTTTCTATTGTATTTTATGATGAACTGTGGTAACGAACCCTTCCTGTCCTGACAACGTTGAATTTCAGACATAATTTGGTGGCCAAGATCCACAATAATCGACTGTGTTTTATTCTTTTCTTTAACCACGAAATTTCACCCTAGACTTCTTCAATTTTGTTCCTTTAAGGAATTTATGGCATAACCTTTCGGGGTCTGGAAGGTTGATGATGAGGTTGACCTTTTCTTCATCTACGCAGCCACTTTCCACCCTATGACAACCACCCCATGCATCATGCATGGCAGAGGACCCACGCAGCGTTTCTACCAAAACGCCTTCTGCCACTCGACCGTAATTGAACGATTGAATTCTGTTAGGTTGATTGATGCAGAGACCCCATGAATTCTGGCCATAATATATGTTTTATTATTATTATTTTTTATCTTAATTTTGTGTAAAAAGGATATAACAAAACCGCCAGCTAAGCATGATACCTTTCTGCCCTCAATTCATTTGTGATGGCGATTGAGTGATCTTTTCCTAATATGTAGGAGGCGTGATTGTTTTATATTATTACTGTATTCCTGTCACCTACATTTACCTGTTATATATATTAGAGAACGGGAAGATTTCCTTGCTATGCACCCCCGATGTCTGCCTCAAATTGAGGACTATGTGTGTTGAATGGCCGAGCCTGTTCCATTTACTGTTCTGATAAGTTTTCCTACCTTTGGGGCTTTAACTTCTCTAAGTATTTCGGTACTACCCTTTTTAAATTGTCAGGTGGAGCGATTGCATTTAAAACTGAATTATAATTATATGTCATATCCTATAGATAGGGGTTTTAAAATATTATAATAGGTAATTGTATTTTATTGTTATTTTAATAGGTTATATCACTTTAGAATAGGTAACTATAATATATGGTTATTTTCATGGGTAAGGAGTAATGCTACTTTAATGCAACTTTACTGTCATTTATTGCAAGGTTATTATATTATCAGAATATTGATTTGTTTTATGGTAAGTTAATAAAATTTATTGTATTGGTGACATACCAGAAGTACTATGACTGTTAATTTATGTGCATGTTATCTTAAAATAAAAATGTGAGATTGTTAATTTTATGGCAAGGGTATTGTAATATTATTGAAATTGATGACACACTAGAGGTAATTTGATTATTATTTTATGTGCAAAGTTATGGTACAAAAGTAGTGTTGTTATTATTTTATGGAATGAATTAAAATTGTTGAATTGTCAACATATAAAATGTAAGGTTTTGAACCAAGTGCATTTAGTTGTTATGAGTTGGTAATTGGGAAATTGCAATTAATTGTATTTATGTTATGTTTAAGATACTCGTCAGTTAATGAAATTTAAATGGATTAATTGGTCTATGATCAATCACAGTTGAGTCATAGACAATGCCTTGTCTTAATTTGGGTTGGTCATTGTCTGAGTCCCTTGTCTTGCACCTTCCGTAGAGGCCACGGTTGTTCATTTAATTATTGTTGTACTTGGTCGTAATCATTTAATCGCTTGGTCTTCTTGTGTCAGGTGGGATGTAGACACCTCCATGTTCCTCAGAATAGTCGCCAACCCTAAGACCTTAAATGGTTTAAATCGATGGGAACCTGGGCTTGAGTGTTGCTTATGTGTCTTGGAGGTCCTAACCATTACAGGGTAGGACGGGTGGGTAGTCAATCTTATTATTGTCTATCAGTTGTCGTTCTTTGCTTACAGAGGTTTATGTGCGTCTTAGATCTCTATGTTGTCATCGCAATGCATGCGTCATGTTCGTCGTTGTATGGCAATGTCGGGTCGAATGTATTTATTAACCTTGTACACACACACACATACACACACACAAAAAAATATTTACACTTGTTATAAGAGGTTGTCGTCGTAACGAGGAGGTTCATTACATACGGTATCAGAGTGAGTTCGACTCGCGACTTGGGATTCACTACGGCTTTCGTTGACATGATTTGATTATACTGTTGCTGATCGAGTTGATTGTGTGCGTGTAGGTAATCATGGTTAGAGGACGACGGGGTGCTAGGGGAGGAGGTGTGATGCCTCCAATAGCATCCACGCCTGAGGGGTCTAACCCCCAGGGAGGCGAGCAGGTTCTCGGACAAGAACAGATAACAGTTGGTGACGTGGTCGGGATGATGAGATATTTTCAATGCATGTCCGAGGCACTGATTAGCCGCTTGGACAGAGATGAGACCAGGGCATCGACACCCGCTGAGGCTCCGCTACGTGCACCAGCTGTTACTGGTAGCATTCACTGTGAACTTGAGAAGGTTAAATTTCCCGAGTTCTTTGGTGCCCCGGATGGTGCCACCATTGAGGCATGGTTGGAGAATATGGCGATGTGCTTCACACTTCACGATTATACCTCCAACATGAAGGTCTGCATGGCGATCTTTCTACTAAAGGGGAGCACCCTTCTATGGTGGAAGACGCTCCTACCACAGCTGAACATGGCCGTCGAAGACGTGTCATGGGAACTATTTGAGGAACGGTTCTGAGAGAGGTACCTTTCAGAGGAATTCATTGAGCATCATCTTAATGAGTTCAATGCATTACAACAGGGAGGTCGTACGGTGCCCGAGTACAAGGCGCATTTTATGGATTTGCTCTGATATGCTTCACACCTTAACACAGAGAAACTTAAGGTCAACCGGTTTGTGTTCAGCCTTAATGGAAACCTGCGTGAAAAGGTTAGGATTTTGATGCCTCAAACCTTGCACGATGTCGTCCAGAAGGCCCTCATAGCAGAGGAGGATATTATCAATGGGGGTCAGACCAGGACTCCAACGAGACCATCAGGGCAAGGTTCATCTGGAA
Source organism: Picea engelmannii (assembly GCA_009831015.1). NCBI lineage: Eukaryota > Viridiplantae > Streptophyta > Pinopsida > Pinales > Pinaceae > Picea > Picea engelmannii. The sequence goes on along the minus strand of ML780663.1, from coordinate 226,291 downwards.
CACCGCAGCATCAGACACCAGGGAGACATACATCGAGATATTGTGGCTTCCAGAGGGGATCCACTTTCACCACACCCCAGCGACCACCGCCTCAGCAGCGGACACCTTATCGGGGACCACAACACCAGCAACAGTGTCGCCCGCAGTAGTGACAGTTTAGGCCTGTTCAACAAAACAGACGAGGGTTCCAGGCCAGTGGGCCGTCATCTTCTACTTCAGGTACCAGGACTACTGGGCCGAAGAAGGGGTGTTGGACATGTGGGGAGCCACACTACCAGTGCGACTATCCTATGGAGAGGACCAGAGTGTCCAGATCAGTCGGACCCACTACAGTGGGAGATATGGGCAAGGCCCATCGAATTCATGCAGCGGTGAATAGCCACCAGGAAGAGCACCATTCGACTGTGCTTGAGATGACAGGTACCATCGCTGACCAGACCCTTAGTGTTTTGATAGATCCCAGTGCTACCGAGAGTTTCATTTCTGGTGTAGTGCTAAAAAGGATTAAGGTAAAGGCAGTCGAACAAGATGAGTTTAGCTTCGTAGATATGGCTTCGAGATCCAAATAGAAGGTTGGAGGAAAGGTTACAGGCTGTGTCCTTAACCTGGGAGAGTTTGTCATGAGGGCCAACTTGTACGCCATGATCTTAGGATCTTATGATGTTGTGATTGGTATGGATTGATTGGAATCGCATGAGGCGATACTCAACTGTAAGACCAAACGGTTGATCTTGGTCAATGACGAGGGATAGAGATGTGTGATTTTAGGATGAAACCAGGGAGTTTCCCTGAGGTTCATCTCTTCCTTACAGTTACAGAAGAGTATGCGCAAGGGGTGCAAACTATATGCGATCCTTGCACTAAATGAGAAGGGATTAGTGAAAGGTCTAGAACACCTTCCGGTGGTGAGAGTGTTTGCAGACGTGTTTCTGTAGGAGTTACCAGGGATGCTACCATAGAGGGAATTGGAGTTTACCATAGACCTAAAATTGGGGACAGAACCGATAGCAAGGACGCCTTATCGGATGTCGACCCTGGAACTACAAGAGTTGAAAATGCAACTGAAGGAGTTGTTGGACCTAGGACTAATACATCCTAGTGTGTCACCGTGGGGTGCACCTGTTATTTTCATTTAGAAGAAGGACAGATCATGGAGGCTTTGCATTGACTACCGTCAACTGAACAAGGCTACAATCAAGAATCAATATCCCTTACCAAGAATTGATGATCTGTTCGATCAAATGAAGGGTGCGACGATGTTCTCCAAGATCGATTTATGATCAGGGTATCACCAGTTACAGATAAAGGAGGATGACGTCCCTAAGACCACCTTTAAGACGAGATTTGGACATTACGAGTTTACTATTTTTCCATTTGGACTGACAAACGCCCCAGGAGTATTTATGAGTTTGATGAACGGGGTGTTCCGTGAATACTTGGACAGGTTCGTCCAAGTATTCATTGATGATATTTTGATCTACTCTCAGACAACAGAGGAGCATGATGAGCACTTACGCTTGGTACTACAGTGCCTTCAAGAGCACAAATTGTATGGGAAGTTGTCCAAATGCTCGTTTTATCAATCGAGGATTCACTACTTAAGGCATGTCATCTTCGACGAAGGCATCGCCATGGATCTATCTAAGGTTGAGGCTATTATGGAATGGCCCGCGCCAACGAATTTCATAGAAGTGCATAGCTTTATGGGTTTAGCAGGATACTATTGACGATTCGTTGAGGGATTTTCGAAGATAGCAAATCCGATCACGGAATTGCAGAAGAAAAACAAGAACTTGTTTGGACCGAGAAATGCATGGAAACATTTCAGAGGCTTGAAGATTTGTTGACAACAACGTCGGTACTAAAGGTCCTTGACATGGACGTGGACTTCTTGGTATGCACAGATGCATCCAAGGAAGGTTTAGGCAGAGTCTTGATGCAAGACGGGCGAGTGATTGCTTACATTTCGAGGAAATTGAGAAGGCATGAGGAGAACTAAGCGATGCATGATTTGGAGTTATTAGACATCATATATGCCTTGAAGGTTTGGAGACACTACCTTGTAGGACAAAAATTTGAACTAAAGACGGATCATTGTGGACTACAACACATTTTTACGCAAAGCGACCTGAACACGTGACAACGACGTTGGTCGGAATTGCTTAGCGAGTATGACTTTGAGATTACTTACATAAAGGGAGCAGTGAACCGAGTGGTAGATTCTTTGAGTCGGAGGCCACGCATCTTTTTGGTGTTGCCTCTTCAGATGAATCTATGTGAAAATATTCTAACCTTACAGCGTGACGACGACTGGTACAAGGAGGTCGAGGGATTTATTGGAAAAAACACAGTGATGGTACCACGATATGAGGGATTTTCTTTTGATAGTGATGGGTTATTGAGGTTTAAAGGTCGGATTTATGTACCGCAAAATGACGAGTTGAGGATGTTGATCCTGAGCGAGGCTCATAGACCAGTTTACATGGTGCACCCGGGAGTTACGAAGATGAGGGAAGATCTTAAACCCTTATTCTTCTGGAGGGGAATGAAGACCGACATAGTTAACTATGTGGCCAGGTGTCTGGAGTGTCAGCAAGTAAAGGATGAACATAGACACCTAGCAGGATTACTACAACCACATTCCATCCCAGAATCGAAATGGGAGGTTATTTCGATGGATTTTATTGTTGGATTGCCACTGAAGGCAAGGAGACATGACTTGATTTTTGCGGTAGTAGACACTCTGATGAAGATTTCTCACTTTATTCCTGTGTGTATGACGTATCATGCACCTGACATAGCGAGAGTTTTCATTAGTGAGATTGTGAGGTTGCAGGGTGTGCCTAAGAGGATTATATCCAATCGAAGATTGGTGTTTACTGGACAATTTTGGATGAGTTTCCAAGAGGCCTTGGGAACTCGACTTAACTTTAGTACTGCGTATCACCCAGAGACTAACGGATAGACAAAACAAATGAACCAAACCTTAGAAGACATGTTCTACATGTACGTGATGGACCAACAAAAGTGTTGGTAGGAATTCTTGCCACTAGTAGAGTTCGCTTACAACAACATTTACCAGAGCACCATTAAGATGGCACCTTTCGAGTTTCTTTACGAGTGACTATGTCATATGCCCTTGATTTTGGATCGGCTTGAGGATAGGGTCCTGGTGGGACTAGAAGCAATCCAAGAAATGGAAGAACAAATGCAAACAATAAGACAAAGGATTAAAGAAGTGCAGGATCGATAGAAGAGTTATCCCGATGCACACTGAGTCAACCGTAGTTATGATATCGACGATCGAGTCTTCTTGCGGGTTAAACCACATAAGATTTTGATCAAGTTTGGAAAGGGAGATAAACTCTCTCCTAGGTTCGTGGGACCTTTCAAGATTGTGGAGAGAAAGGGGACCGTGGCCTATCGACTAGCCTTGCCTGATTCTTTGAGGCATATGCACGATGTTTTTCATGTATCTTTTTTGAGACATTATATTAGTGATCCTACACATGTGATTGACATGAGTTCCTTGTAGGTATCATATGAGGGAGTGCTCAGGGATGAGCCAGTCTACATCTTAGATCATCACGTTCAACAGTTACGACGTCGAATGGTAGATCAGGTCAAGGTCCAGTGGGACAATTATAGTCCGCACTCGGTGACCTGGGAGGACACATATGATATGCACCGACAGTTTCCATTTTTGTTTGATAGATAGACTTATGATACTGTGATACATTTATTTTAGCATTTATACTATGAAACTTCGGGATGAAGTTTAGACCAAGAGGGGGTGTATGTAACATCCTGCTATGGTGCACTGAGAAAACTTATTCTTTGAGGACACTTGCTCACAAGTGATCCGGACTATTATGATATTAAAAATTTTGTCCTTGATTATGAGGTGTTATGATAGATGACCTAATGTTTTTCTACATTGACATAGGCAGGGGATATTGACTCGGTTTTCCTGAGTGTGCAGGGTTCTGGATCTTGAGGATGCAGAGACATCGATGGGAACCCCTTGGACTCTGGATTGAGTTAGGGAGTGTGCTATTTGGGTTGATTTATTTACTATGATATTACATTTGATTTGATGATATGATGTTGACATGTTCTGACATGATTGTTGATGATGTAGGCTGACGATAGCTTGTTGACCAAACTCACATATGGAGTAAAGGGGAAACACACGATTTCTAGAGAGGTTGAGGGAGAGGTGTGCATAGCAGTCCTGCCACAGCCTACTAGCACTCCCGTCATGGCTCGAACTGTAGGTTAATGATTGCCTAGTTCGAAAGGATCCATAATTTCATGAGGGAAAACTGCGACAGTCTCTCACGATGATTCTAAAGGGTGCACAATAAGGTACGGGCCTTATTCCTTAGAACCCTTAGTCTCCCACAAGTTCACTTGGATGAGTGTTGAATCCAAGGGTCATTGATGTCTACCAATCAATCAAGAGGCGAGTGGCACCCTTGGAGCACGTGGTGCATCCTGAAGGGCACATCGCGCAAAAGAAACACAAGAGGCGAGTGGCACCCTTGGAGCACGTGGTGCATCCTGAAGGGAACTTTGTGTAAAAGAAATATACGAGGCGAGTGGCACCCTTGGAGCATGTGGTGCGTCCTGAAGGGAACGTCGTGTTGATATTGATGAAGGAACAAACCTAGATGGCCCTGAGACTTTTAACACATTAAGAAATTATTAAAACAACTTCCCTAAATAATTGTCACCTAGTTTGGAATCTAAGTCCTAAGTCTAAAACTTCTCTGGGGTAAAATTTTGTCTAACCTTAAGAAAAAGACCCTATAAAAAAAATAAAAAAAAACAACTCAAGTAATAGTTTTAGTCTTCATAAAAATTTTGGGGTAAAATGAAGAGAGTAAGAATTTAATTAAAATCAGTCGATTTAAAAATTGTAAGGAAGAATTTAATTTTTAACTTGGGAAAGTATACAGAGATATTAAATTAAAAAAAGAAGGGAAAGATTAAATAGCGCAACTGACATTTTGGCTCTAATAAAAAGGGGAAATAAGGGAATAATAAAATTTAGGAAACTAAGGATTGGGGGGAAACATAATAAGGGAAAGATGGGAACTTATGGTAAAAAGCGAGGTCAACAGAGTAAGGAATCTGCAATTAAGAACCTTCTAAAATGAACTAAATTAGCAACTTCATTTTAGGGAAAGTATTTAAACATGAAAGGGAATCTAGGAATACCTAGGGGTAAATTTAGGAGCAACTCTAGGTGGGTGAGGGAATTGAGACAATTAATAAATTTAAAGAAAATAATTATTGGAGAAAAGAGGGGGATGGACGACACTTGTGCAAAGGAGAATATTTAGAACATTTTTATTAAAACTTAATTTAAATGTGATTTAGGGAAAGTTGGAGGTTCTAAAAACTCTATAAAAGAAAGGGAAGATGAGGAAGAAGGGGATCGATTGTTAGCATAATGCTACGCTGCTGGATTTGTGACTTGACTGATTACTTGTGGAGAGTTGGGATTTTCCAGCTCGGATAGGAGTGGTAGCTTAGCCTTGCAAGGCGACCTGGGAGCTAGACGTACCATCTGCATACTGTGTGGCCCCTTTGTGGCTCGGGGGGCTAAGGGGGAAGTAGAGTACCCCTAACGATTGGCTGGGAGGTACCGGTGTAGTCTCGGCCGTCGGGGAGCAGGAGCGGGAAGGAGCGCATAGACGTCATCGAAGCGGGCAATAAGGAAATGATATGCTTTTATTTTGTAGAGTAGGATGCAATAGGCTCTAGGCTTGGATTTGAGTATTGATTTCAAATGAGTTTGGCATGTTATACCTAGTATTACCTCACCTTACTTCATTGTTGTATCTTGTCGGACAGTCCTGCATTTTTTTTTTACTTTATTGACAATCTTTATAGGCTTGCCTAGATAAATTTACTCTGTGTCTACGCATAGAATAGCAACTTAACTCTGTGTTTGAGCATTGTCGCATACATCTATTATGTGTTTTATGTGGATGGATATTGGCTAGTGCTTGTAACTCTATTGGCTAGCGAGCAATTGTCCCTTTCATAAATCGTCTTCTCCTCTAGAGAACAAACCTTAGCACTCCGTGATGGACATGTCACTGTAGTAATCATTTTCCCTTTTGTTATCAAACTTTTGCACATCGTAGGATGGATAGTGATTCTGCCATTGTCATACACTTCTCAGTATACTAAGCAATCCTTTTCTTTTAAACTGCATTTTCCTTTTGTTAGACAACGTCAGTTTCCATTTTTTTTTAAATCGCATGTTCCTTATGTAATTCGGGCCAGCGAACCCTCCTTTCCGGCCTGTAACCTATGGTGCCTCATTTCGAGTACCTTGTGACTTGGCATGTGAGGTGACCTTGGCCTTCAGCACATGAAAATGGCTGGGTACCGGAGCGCGAGGGTAATCTGCCGTACCTGTGCATCTGTGCCCATGTTTTTTTACGTTGCTTATGCTTGGAGGGAAGCGACTGTGTGTTCCCCTGGTTATCAACCTCGAATCCGCCCCCAAATTTCCTTGAAATTCGTTCCTTAAATGACGATTACCTTAATAAAAAAAATTATACATTCAGTTGCTAGGAGTTTAACCCAAGGTGTCGCGCATCATTTCATTCTCTTTCCATTGTCTTTTATGATGAACTGTGGTAATGAACCATTCCTGTCCTGACAAAGCCAAATTTTAGACATAATTTGGTGGCCAAGATTCGCGATAACCGACTGTGTTTTATTCTTTTCTTTAACCACGAAATTTCACCCCAGACTTCTTCAATTTCGTTCCTTTAAGGAATTTCTGGCATAATCTTTCAGGGTCTAGACGGTCGATGTTGAGGTTGACCTTTTCTTCATATGTGCAGCCACTTTCCACCCTGTGACAGCCACCCCATGCATCATGCGTGGCAGAGGACCAACGCAGCTTTTCTACCAAAATGCCTTCTTCCACTCGACTGTAATTGAACAATTGAATTCTGTTATGTTGATTGATGTAGAGACCCCATGAATTCTGGCCATAATATCTATTTTATTATTATTTTTTTTTATCTTAATTTTGTGTAAAAAGGATATAACAAAACCTCCAGTTAAGCATGATACCTTTCTACCCTCAATTCATTTGTGATGGGGATGGAGTGATCTATTTCTAATATGTAGGAGGCATGATTGTTTTATATTATTACTGTATTCATGTCGCCTACATTTACCTGTTATATATATTATAGAATGGGAAGATTGCCTTGTTGTGCGCTCTTGCTGTCTACCTCAAATTGAGGACTGTGCGCGTTGAATGTTCGAGCCTGTTCCATTTACCGTTCTGATAAGTTTTCCTACCTTTGGGGTTTTAACTTCTCTAAGTATTTCATTACTACCCTTTTTAAATTGTCAGGTGGAGCGATTGCATTTAAAAATGAATTATAATTATAGGTCATATCCTACAGATAGGGGTTTTAAAAGATTATAATAGGTAACTTTATTTTATTGCTATTTTAATAGGTTATATCACTTTAGAATAGGTAACTGTAATATATGGTTATTTTCATGGGTAAGGAGTAATGATACTTTAATGCAACTTTACTGTCATTTATTGCAAGGCTATTATATTATCGGAATATTTATTTGTTTTATGGTAAGTTAATACAATTTATTGTATTGGTGACATACCGGAAGTACTATGATTGTTAATTTATTTGCAAGTTATCTTAAAATAAAATGTGAGATTGTTAATGTTATGGAAAGGGTATTGTAATATTACTGAAATTGATGACACACTAGAGATAATGTGATTATTATTTTATGTGCAAAGTTATGGTACAAAAGTAATGTTGTTATTATTTTATGGAATGAATTAAAATTGTTGAATTGTCAACATATAAAATGTAAGGTTTTGAACCAAGTGTTACACGTCAAAATTACTCAACTGGATAAGTGTCGCATGTTCCTCTCAATTTTCGTAAGTGTCGCATATTCCTTACAACTTTCGCAAGTGTCGCAAGTTGTTCACAAGTGTCACAAACATTGTTCGAGCATACTACCATAATGACGACACTAAGGAGGCACTTAAAACATCTCATACACTTGATTTGGAGAAGGGGAACTGCTTAACTAAAGTCAAGTAACTCTTAACACCTGAGAAGAGCTCTTAAACAAAGGTTATGAGGGTGAGCGCTCCCCTACATCAGCCTTAGGAGCGCTGGCGCTCCCCTATAAGGCCTCAGGGAGCGTTATAACGCTTGTTTGCCCCTATGAAGGAATGTTATCCACCTTTGGAGCGTTGGCACTTTCCTTAAGCTTCCTAGGGAGCGCTACAATGCTCTGATGCCCATTTTGAGGGAGCGTTGCCTAATCTGAGGTAGTAGTTGGCCTGTTGAGGAGAATAAGGGGAGGATCTTTCAAGTTTAGAAGGCAGTTGCATTCGAATTCTTGGTTCCATCAGGAGATCCCTGATATAAGGAGGAAGTTCCTCAACTTGTTCTAAAGATAACTCAAGAGGTTAAGCTCCTCTTAACCTATATAAGCAAGCTCTATGATGGTGAAAAGGGGGAAGAATTGCTAGCATGAAACCTATCATCTCATAGAAAACACACAGTCAGCCAAATGAGAGTGATCAGTGAAGTTGTTGTCATCCAGGTCGTGGATCTTTCGAGCAAGGGTTGGACGAAGGGGACTTGATGAAGCTGTCACATTCGCATCTACGATTGTAAGTACTGCTGTCATTATTCTCATTAATATGACACACTTGGCCTATTTCTTTCTAGTTTGTGTCTGATGTTACATGAAATTATCATTGATAGATAGATCTATTTTCAAGCTAATATCAATAGAGTAGGAAGTGGTCGTATCTTGTTTATCTACAGGACTCAGCGAGGAGCAAAGGAATGAAGCTCAACTCGGAGCGTGCAGGGACCAACGTCAATAAAGAGGTACTTTTGTTCTCCTTCCTTCTCATGTGTTAGTTTGTATAGATTTGAGAGGAATTCAGTGTCCACATTAAGCATTTTCTGTCTTAGAGTTAAGGTCATGCTCTTTGAGGAAATCTACCTGTCCACAGGGAGATTTTCCTACAATAGAAACTGACGACTCCGCTGGGGAGATAGCCTCAAATCGAAACTTCTTGTTTCGATTTCTCCTCATTGAACTTGTTCTACCCCTTGATTGTTTTATACCTGGTTCACTCCTCTTTTGATTGGTTTCACGAGCTGATTGGCTCCCTACCCCATCATACTCAGCCTAATTGTCGAGATTGAATTACAATTTTTGGATTTTTTGACACTTTTGGGAGTTTTTGAACCTGGCGCCCCTATCCCTATGTTAACAGAGTGCCAATTATCCCTAATAGCCTTACACAGAGTGTTGTAATGCTCCTTTTCCTTAACAATAGAGTGCCATCCCTCCTTTGGCCAATAAACCTTCCAGAATTGTTTTTTCATGGTTTTTCCTCTGTGTCTCTCTTGCTGGGTAACCTTGTGAGTCAATCCTTCTTCTTTCCAGCTTTGACATCTGCCTTTTTCTTGAAGAACAAACATCTTTCCATTTGGATTTTGTAGCCTTCTTCACTATTGTTGTTGAGTTTTTCTGCCATTTGGAGTTTGAAACCCATACATTGTCTTTCTCTCCTCGTCGACTGAACGAAAAACACTGGTGAGGGTCATCAAAGGTCTACATATCTTTTCATTTGGTTTTAGTTAAGATCATTGTTCTTCAACTTTTTCTTTTGGGTGTGAAGTTTGATTTCTCTTTGATTGTTTCTTTTTCTTTTGCTTCTTGTTTTGAACACAAAGAGAGGTTGTATTGTTTGTATGATTCTTTCTTCTATTGGTCTGATTTTCATTCATCCAAGAAGATAATTAGCAAGATGAGCATTCTGTTGAATTAATCATTATTCATATGCAAACAATAAAAAACATCTACATGATTGATTGTGCATGTTAGAGGGCATCTCAAAAGTTTTAGCATCACATCAGGATTTGATTGAAGAAAATTTGTTTGAGGACACTCCTTATTAGTTCTTGTTAGTGAAAAGAACTCTCTCTCTCCCTTAAGTAGATGTTCATTGAAGATAAATGACTAATTATCATATTTGATGCATTTTTTGGACTGAGTCATAATTCCATTCGTTTCACTTCCATGCACCCCTTTTTGCGTAAAGAACAGTTATAAAATCAATGCTAATTAAAAAATTATTTAGAACTTTTTCTTTTCTAGGATCCTCCACCAACAGTAGACTAAGCTTAGTACTTTGGATTAGGCTGTGAGCATAACTCTCCAAAGTTTCAAAAACAAACAGTAGCATCTTGAGATAGGGAGAGTCAAAGCCAATTATCGTATAAGTCTGTCTGGGATCCCCCTCTCACACAGGGGCTACGCACAAGTTCTCATTTGGGTGAGTTACAGAGATTATCCCTCCGTGGTTCAACTGATTGTGGTGGTAAGATCGTATTATGGGGATCACTTTGAGGTAAATCCACAATTACTGCGTGGAATCCTTTTAGTTAATTTCAGGCTTGATACCCTGCCCGTACGTTCGGATCAGACTGTCAACTGTTCCCACCTAGGGGATGAATGCGAATTGGTAAACTTAGTGGCCATAATCTTTAGGGTCTTACATAAGGTGATAGTGAAGGGAAGTCTCACTGTACCTAGAGAAGACATCGGTCAAACTCACTCGGGCTCCTTGGAGCGTAAATCCACAATTACTGCGTGGAAGCTTGCATCAAGGCGTAAGTCCATTAAGTAGGTCACCATTGTAACTATTCCACCCTATCCCCACCCCTTCTAGACTTGATCACGCGATGTTGGATTTCATCACCAACTAGTACGATCATCAAAAGAAGGTCATATTTTCTTGGTTTTGATTCTTAGATTTATATTAGCATATGTTGTTTCTTTTCGGTAGTTGGCCATAGAGTTTTTTCGCTGACTCTTTTTCACCAACATCAACCCTCCACGCCGTTCGCAGAGGCTACAGGGATTTCCTCCAGAAAATATGGAAGGAAACACCCCTTTACCCCCTCATTCTACGGAGGAATCTCATTAACAGAGTGAGGTTCAAGACACTACAACTTCCCATGAAGAAGTTCCCACTCCTTTAGAGAATTTTTGAATTGTTTCAGAGTCTCTGAAAGATATTCGCATTCCGGAAGGATATGAATGATGTGTCCTTCAACTGAATTCCGCTGGTGAATTTTTCGTCGTCAATCCTTCTGACATTCCGACTGGGTCTCATCAAAACCCTTTAGCCGATGACCCTTTTTGGACCGCAAACATTGTTCGAAGTCCACCGCGCCTGGTACGAGATCTTTATGGAACAGGGATGGGTGATGATGCACCTATTTCCTACACCGTACCCCTAAATCATTTTACTGGTACCACCATTTATATGGCCACACCACCCGTTGGTCCGAGCACATCGTCCATTGGCCCAAGGTCTACTCTTCCCCTCCAGACGACCCAATCTACAATAGTCCCTCACATCCCGACTATTCCCGCCAGTAATGCGGTGGTCAACCAAGATGAAACTGGCACACCTATAACACCGAGACCTACAATCCCTTTTGGGTAGAGGGCATTGAATGCTTTCACTGCCACTACTACCCAAGCCACTACTACCCAAGTTGCACCAGGGAATTCCATACCTATCCAACAACCCGGAGGAACTAGTCTTGGTGGTTCTAATCCGCTTGGTGACACTGGTCAGTCATTTACATCTGGTTCTCAAATCCCGGGAACTCTACCTCAGGCTTGGGGGCACCCTCCCACCGAAGGAAAAATTCCATTTGGGGGGTACCCTCATGCTAGGGGGTAGCCTCAAGTCGGAGCCTACCATCAACCATATGGACAAAATGTGTCTGCCACACCTAATCTGTGGAATGTCCCTTTTCCAGGAAACCCACAGTTCTCGGCAGGAAAAAATTCTCAGACTCTGCAACAACCTCCTTATGGACAAATGCCAAACCCAACCTATAACCCACAAAACCCATCCGGTTATCCTCCGCTCACACATGCTTCTCAAAACATCTCAAATCCCGTGTACCCTGGTCAAAACCAACCTCATACAAGAGGGCCCACTAGTTACAATTATCCACATAACCCAGTGATTGTCCCCACTGGTGTCCCCATGCCACACCAACATTACCCATAGGTTAACCGAAAACTACCTTTTCTATCTACCCTGGACCTTTCGGACTTGTCTTGGTTAACGAATGATCCTATTTATCATTCTCCATTTTGGCCAACTATTCCAGCTAAACTTCCTTCTGATATCCAAAAATTCGACGGAAAGTTTGGAGAAGACCCAAACAACCATGTGATGACTTTCCATTTGTGGTGTTCATCCAACTCCCTCATGGACGATTCTATTCGTTTGCATCTTTTCCAATGAACACTTATGGGTTACACAGTGAAATGGTATATTGAACTACCACTCGCATCTTTTCACGATTTCAACTCCCTCACCATGTCCTTCCTCACACACTTCCAACTACCCATTCGATACGAGACGAGTACTGAACTATTAACCTCCCTTCATCAGACAACTTCAGTACATATCTCTGATCATATTCATGAATGGAGACGACGACGAAGGCTAATGAAAGAGTTCATTCTTGACCAATTGTTAGTGGAATGGTTCACTAAATCATTGTTACCCCAAATTGTTCGTGATGTTGCCATGGGTGGTGTAGTCACCGAGGAAGAATCCATTGCCCGGGCTCAGTACATAGACTTAGTCTATTCTCAATCTGGTACTCTGTATGAGTTGATACCGAATGTTACTTGTGCCACTAACGATCCATCCAAACCATCATCTGCTTCCCATGCGGATGGAGTTATTGGCTCTTCAAAACCCAATCTACTACCCAGCCTACTGGAACGATTCAGCGGCCCGCTTCGATGGCTGCTCCCAGCCTGACTGCACCCTCTTCTACCCCCCCTCAAATTCAGGTCTCTGAGGTGAACACGGTCCAATAAACCCCTTCAAAACAACCTAGGGGAAAGAAGAAAGCAAGAAATAAACCAAAGAAAAACAATAACAACGAACAACCCAAAACTCAACCGCAAACCCCTGCTGCCGGAAAACAACCACAACAAAAACTGAAATTACCATGTCTCATTTGTGGTGATGATCACTACACTCGAGACTGCCCACATCGTGATGAAGTAGACAAAATTTTCAAGGGAAATTCACAACCCATTGTGCTTACTCAGCCTTTTCCACAACAACAATCTTTGGTTTCCCAAACCACCACGCCAGGGGGCAGTTCCAACCAACCCCATGATGAGGCCTCGACAAGTGCCCACATTTACATGTTTAACAAGGTTAATCTAACCACTCACTCTGTGACATATGACACTCCAATTAAACCTTATAAGCCGAAGACTGCTAATGGTTCTTCACTAGACCCGTTACCATCCTCTGTTAATCCTCCATAAATTAGCCCTCCGTCCGGGCCACTTCAGATTGAGAAACCTTCATTTGACTCTATCTTACGCCCACCCAAGAGCACCATCTAGAAATATACCTTCAATCCTAATTCATGCGCTTCCCAAAATTACAATATTTTAGAATATTTGGCCCAAGCCCTGTGTGCTATGTCCTCCTTGGAAGTTCTACAAAACTGTCCCAACCAACGTAGAATGCTCTTAGCCGCTATCGACGCTTTTGATCCCAAGTCATCAAACAACCTCACATTTAATTTGGACGACCATCAACCGCGACTCTCCCACCAGCTAGATTTCCAAATCGATGTTGTTGTTCACAATCAACAAATCCACCGAACTATCTGGATGAGGGAGCCTCTACCTGTGTCATGTCTCTATCCTATTGGAAAGGATTAAAATCACATGCCCTTAACAAATCCCCTACAATGTTACGCTCTTTTTATGGATGAGGTTTTCATCCTCATGGGTTATTACAATCCCTAACCATTCAATTGGGCGGCAAAAATGTTACCGTTGATGTCGAGGTGGTCAATGATCCCCTTGATTACAACCTATTACTCGAAAGAAGTTGGTTCTACGCTATGAATATCGTCGCCTTGTCGGTGTTTCGATGTCTACAATTCCCCCATCAAGGCAAAATTGTCACCGTCAATCAACTTGATTTCTGTACACCCGATGCTCGCATCCATGCCACCAACAATATTCCCTTTTTGGGAGACCACCCAGTTACATATGAAAGCATTGGTGTTGGCTTATTGAAAGATTCTAGCCTTATGGGTACTTTCCCTACACCACTTCCACCTACCGCGCATCATATTGCCATCGTCAATATGATCTCAACCATGCCTTATCAATCCTTAGAATCATTTGATCCTTGGATTGTACCTAGTCCCCTAGAATTTGATGTGCTCGGTGACACTATGCCACTTAGCCCAGCTGAGGCTGCATACGTAGCTATCCAATCTGCCTCTCCCTCTGTGAAAAATTCACATTCATTGGCACCCGATGCTTACTCGGAGCCCTCATGGTTGGATTCCTTATCATCTACTATTGATTACATTTCCCAAATTTTTCCTTCAGATGAATCTATTATGGAAATGCTTAGCATTAACGATCTACCTTGGGATGATAACCATAATCGATCCTCTTTTCTTCTACCTTTGGAAGAAATTTACCAATACATACGCTCTGTCTTCCCTCCTAATGTTACCGATGCTCCGCAATCTCCCATCCTCACAAAAGATACTCTCTCTGAGGGGAATATGGGTAACATCTCTACTACAATCGCTATTGACATTTCGATCAAAGAAGGTGTCGTGGAAAACATTAACCTTGGTGTTAATTGCACACTTGAGGAAGTAGTCTCTTACACCGCTTTGTTTAAAGAGTTTCGCGATGTCTTCGCATGGAGCTAAGAGGAAATGCCAGGGATCAACCCTTCAATTAAATTACCCTGACATGAAACTTGTTCGTCAAAAACTTCGCCCAGTTCATCCCAAGAAAATCGCAGCTATAAAGGCAGAAGTTGAAAAAATTCTAAAATCTGGCTTCATCTATCCTGTCCCTTTGACAGAATGGGTCTCCAACCTTGTTTCGGTTGCCAAAAAACAAGGGACCATCCATGTTTGTGTGGACTATCAAGATCTCAACAAGGCTTTTCCGAAGGACAACTACCCTACTCCCTTCATCGACCAAATCATCGATAACTGTGCAGGGAGCGTAATCTTCTCTTTCATGGATGGATTTTCTGGGTATAACCAGATCGAAATCTTACCTACTGATCAGCATAAAAAAACCTTTATTTGCCCATGGGGGACTTTCGCCTATCGAAAGTTACCATTTGGCCTCAAAAACACTAGTGCTACTTTCCAATGGGCCATGTCGTATGCTTTTCATGATATCAAGCATATCGCAGAGCCTTACCTCGACGATTTACCTGCCCACTCATCCAATCGATCCGATCACATTGATCACTTGTGGGTGATTTTTATTTGATGTCGGTTCTACCGTATTCGCTTAAACCCCCACAAGTAAATTTTTGCTGTCGAATCCGGTCGACTCCTCGGTTTCATTGTCTCCAAAGATGGGATCCGGGTGGATCCCTTAAAGATCAAGGCCATTCTAGACTTACCCCCACCTACCAATTTGACCCAACTCTAGAGTTTGCAAGGAAAAGCAAACTTCCTTCGTCATTTCATCTGCAACTACGCCGAGATAACTAAAGGATTCATGTGGTTACTGCAGAAAAACATCCCTTTCATTTAGGATGAAACTGCCCAACGGTCATTCGATTTTCTCAAGCACGCCTTGACCCACGCTCCCTTGTTACACCCTCCGGAGTACACAAAGGACTATATCCTTTACTTGGCCGCCTCCACTTCCACTATTGCGATGGTGTTAGTTCAGGAGGTCCCTAATGGCAAAGAACATGTGATTTATTATCTGAGCAAGAGTCTATCTAGACGCGAACTCTGATATTCGCATGTCGAGAAACTGGCTCTGGCAACCGTCATCGTTGTCCAAAGGTTCCACCATTACATCTTATTATGCACCACCATGGTGATCACAGACTCCAACCCCACGTACCACGTCTTGATGTGTCAAGTACTTGGGGGAAAATATTCTAAATGGATTGTCATTCTTCAAGAATTCGATCTTGATTTTACGAAGGCTAAAGAGAAAAAATCCCTAGTGTTTGCAGAGCTTATCTGTGCTCTTCCCTGTGCCGATGAAAACATCGAACCTAGAGATTCTCTCCCCGATGAATCTCTCTTCCTCATCAACACCTCCGATCCTTGGTATGGAGACATTCTCCTCTACCTTCAAACCCAACGATTTCATCCCAACATCTCTCGCGAAGAGCGTCAACGCATTCGTCACCACTCTCGCTATTATCTCATCATCAATGACACCTTGTATCGTCATGGTATTGACACCATCCTTTAGCGATGTCTGATTCAGGAGGAGGCTGAATGCATTTTGAATGATTGTCACCTTGGGGCTTGTGACGGTCACCTTTCTGGGATGGCCACAGCCCAAAAAATCCTACGTGCCGGCTACTTTTGGCTCTCGATTTTCAAAGATTGCATCAAGGCCGTCAAAAAATGCCCACCCTGCCAAGTCTTTAACAAGAAGGCACACACCCACACTACTACGCTTCACCCCATTATCGCCATCGGCCCCTTTGCCAAGTGGGGTATCGATTTCATGCAGTGTAAGCCTAGCTCAGCCGGGGGGCACGATTACATCATCGCCATCGTCGACTACTTCACCAAATGGGCTAAGGCTATGCCTACCTTCCTAAATGATGGTCGTACTACAACACTGTTTCTTTTCAACCATATCATAACTCATTTTGGTGTACCACATACCATTGTTACTGATCATGGTGCACACTTCAAAAACCATATGATGAGCGAATTACATGTCAAATTGGGTTTTCTCCATGAAGGCTCATCCCCTTACTACCCTCAGGCTAACGGACAAGTTGAGGCCATCAACAAAGTCCTAAAAACCATGATCCAACTCATGGTAGGGGAAAACAAGACATCGTGGCATTTGCATATTTTCTTCGCTCTTTGGGCCTATCACACTTCTATGAAAACCTCAACTGGATTTACTCCTTTCCAGTTGGTATATGGCATTGAAGCCGTCCTACCAATCAAGTGTGAGATTCCATCACTCAAACTGAAAGTAGAACTCCTGCCCCATACTTTTGCTGAAGAATAACGATTCTTGTATCTATCCAAGCTGGACGAAACACATCATGATGTTTCTCTCATTAATGAGGCACATCAAAAACGAATTAAGAATCAATACGAAAAATCCGTCCACCCTCAGAATTTTGTAGAAGGAGACTTAGTCCTCGTTTATGACCAAGCTCACAATAAATTGGGGACAGGAAAGTTAGAACCTATGTGGCATGGTCCTTACATCGTGAAGTGTGTGCCACACAGAGGCACTTACGAATTACTAGATCATGATGGAATTTCCATGGGAGAGCCCCAAAACGGGCTTTAGCTTAAAAAGTACTATGCCTAGATCACCTAGCATCTATACTTTGTACATTGTTGTATTTTAGCTTGGTGTGTCTATTTATTTCGTATGCTCGAGTCTTTACCTTTGCCACTCATGATTGTGCTTGTGTTTTCATGCGCAGATGATGTCTTGCTTTCCTATCTTTTTGGGTTCGCGGATGGCGCTAGTTGACATACTCGGAACATTGCTTAGGCAACATGGGTTATTTACCAATTTGACGAGGTGGTGAGTTCAGGAGGTATCTGCTTAGGACCAGCAACCAACAATATGGCAGAATATCACACTGTCATTGGACTGTTGACCCAAGCCTCCTCTCTAGGTATCTCTCGTATCATTATTTACTTAGAATCCCAACTCATGGTCTATCAACTCAACCATATATACGCTATCCGTAGTCCTATCCTTCTACGTCTCCACTTACAAGTTCACCGTCTTGAACGAATGTTCGATTACATTGAATATAGACACATTCCAAGAGAACTTAATAGTGTTTCGGATTCGTTAGCTAATTATATCATGGATCGGTATCTTGCCCACATATAAGAGTTAAGGAATGCAAAATTGTACATTACATGTAAATTAAAACACATCACAAACATCATCATGTACAAATCATTGGCACTGTAAAAACTCGAAAC
>ML780663.1:166085-208122 GCA_009831015.1 Picea engelmannii | reverse complement strand
ATATATATATATATGGCATGACTGAAATTTTTGGATTACATCCAAAAGTATGTAGAAGAGAAAAATATTGGGTCTTTCCACCCATACAACGTCGCCTAACAAGGCATACAAAAATATGATCACCGGATAGACTCTAATCTCCCCGCACTGCATTATGCTGCGAGTAACACATCATCGCGCACACCACGTGCCTCAGTAGAGAATTGATATTCTATGGTACTCCCACAGTGTGCCTCTACAGATGTAAAGGCACTTCTCCCCTCCGTAAAGGAGAAATGCCCATCGTGAGGCCTTGGAGGTTTCTCTCAACCTCCCAGAGCCCTATCATTGGTACTATCGTATCTACCGCAACCAGAATTCCCCCGCAACATCCTGGTACCGGTATATCGGTCGGGCGCACTAGTCCCTTGTCTGCATGTTGGAAACAATACATCTGTTAAAAAACTCTTCTACATACCCCCAAAAAAATATATACATTAAAAACTCAAAAAAAAAAAAAGACAAGGTATGGCTTAGTCTTTTACCTGACACATCCTAGTCTTCCCTCACGGGTAAAATCAAATCCATAATCCCATGGAAATCTACCTCAGCATAAGGGAATTCCTCTATCCATAGATACTGCCATCTCAGTGAGGCAAAGAAATCGCCAGTGAAACAGAACTCTGACTCTGATACTAGCCTTGGAGACAGACTAGTCCACCTCTCCATCCTTGGTTCATCCACTGGTCGCACTGCCAGTGCTATCTGAGGCTGCATTTGGGGGAAGCGCTCTAGAAAAAATGAGACCAGAAAAGAGCCATAACCAAACTGCTTTTGTCCCGTCCTGCACCGTGAAACCTGTTCCTTCACATTTCGAAGGAACCCTACACTCCAGTTGAACAATGTTGGTTCCAAACACTAAACACCATAAGCCACCTGCGATCTTGATTCCAGATTCACGCTAGTACTTCCGGTCACGCTCATGATAGAAAATAGTATAGACCGGAGGGGCAGCTCTCGAATATCCTTGATAGGGATTCTACCCCCTACCAGTCGTGCTCATGGGATACAGTGGCGTGCCAGATACACGTCCACTTGCTCGGGTAGCACCCTCTGCCTAGAAAAAGATATGGGAACTCCTCGTTTTGAGAGGCCAGTCAAAAAATACACGTCTTCTAACTCAATGGTTAAAAGCTGTGTGCCAATTCGAAATTCTTTCTCTGCAACATCCCATAGGTCGATCATATGCTCAAGCAATAAAATCTCTTTCTTCATTTTTTGCAATTTGAAGAACTTTAGTAAGCCACAATCTCGTAATGCGGCCCGTGTGTGAGGACTTTGCAAGGTGGCTAAGTCATCCATCTCAGGTTCTCTTTTTTTCCACTCGATCATGGTCGCCGAAATTACCTACAAAACAAAAAAATAAACAAATTCATTATTTCCACATTTTGGCAATTTCGGAAATTTTTAAAAGCAATTTAAAACGCGAAATATAAATTCCCACATCATTTAAAATGATCACACCCTCTTTTACAATTACCACGCCCTTCCCTAGCCATTTAACATTCATCAAACAACAATAAAAACGTTTAAAAAATCAAAACGACTTCTTTGTGGCTGCGTGGGCGTATTGGAAGATTTTTCATGGGTTCTTTTGCCAAACAACGACTCATCCAATCAGCTATTGAGGCATTGGAATCTTGGCCACCCTCCTCTAAAACGTTTTTGCAAAAAAATACCCTTTTTCCCATCATTCTTAAAAGAGGCCGATTTTGATCTTTTTGGGAAATTTAGGGCTTCATATTTTAAATAAAATGATGCTATTAAAATTAATGTGAAACCATGCATTTGAAAGAAGAAGATATGAACATCTACCTGGTCCAAATGGTGAGCGAAACGGTGAAACGTAGCTCCGGCGGCGAACAAATCAAGATCCCACTCAAAACGAGAATCTCCACTACTCCAAAATCCTTGTGCAAAATGAAATGGTAAATGGAATTTTCATTGTATTGTTATTTATAAATTTTCATTTTTACAAGGTATAGTCATTTTTGGGTTTCTCTAATAACGTAATGGCTTCACTAAACCCCTGGTTTGTAGTTCTGATATCGCAGGTTTCTTGGCAGTTCTGACGGATGATTTACCTTGTCACACTTATGAGCATAGTCTTAGTTCATTCTCGAGCTCGAAAATATGAGAACGTAACCGGGTAAAATTTTATCTCTTTTTTGGACCCGTACGGATACACAAACACACGAAAAAGGAACCCCCCTGGAGTCTTCTTTAAACCCTTTTCAGACTCTCTAAATATGAAAAGATTGTCGAGTAACCTTGATTCCTTTCACACTCGTTAAAGGGTCAGAAAGGGCGTCTTTCGAGCTATAGTTTATCTCTTTTTAGGTCTCGTTAGACTACTATATGCAAAAGGAACTGAGAGAGTTCTCTTTTAATTATTTTTCCAAACTCTATAATCCCGAAAAACCTTCAATTTTTCTGTCTTTGGACTCGTTAAAGAACACATCGACAGGCCCACCTGGGACTGAACCCTTACTTCTTCCAGTTTGTTAAACAAAGGAAGAGAACTTACTGAAGGTGAGTTATATCGAGCATGTGTTATCCTCCTCGAGCTCATTAAATCAAAAAGAGGTACTCATCCATCTGGATGGGGGAAAAATTGAAAGGAGCAAGCCAAGCTGTCTCTTGAGAACATCATCCAACACTTCTTAGAGTTGCCCTTGAACACGACACTTTGTTATTTGCACATATCATAATCCACTGGACCTCTGCACTGAGCCAATATTTTGAGTCCCTTTCACTCCTTTGGGTCACCCGACACAAGTCATCGTATCCACTGCATAAGTGTTGGTCCATGTCATGTTTTGTTGTTGTGCCTCAGTGTTCAAGGGAAGTATCCACCTCTAGAGTTAGCCATCCCAAATATCTTGCCTCAAAACCTGTGTTAGTCCATGTCCATTTGAAATACCAATTACATCTTTATGTTTGTTTTGTGTCGTTGATGGGGGATACATCAAGGCCCTCCCTCGACGAGTCTACTCCCGTCGACTTCAACACATTATCCAGAAATTATACTCAGAAACTAGTTAGTACTTTAGGACTTGCATGCCTCAATGGCAGGCCTCCTCACATTTGACAGTAGGTTTACATCATTGGCCTCTGATTGGATGATTCCATGAATGTTTGAACTTATCTCATCTATTCACATTCACTAGAATGTACTAGGGTACCTTGGGAATCATTGACATTAATGGTGATTTCCCTTGCACTTGTTAACGGTTCACACCATTGATCGGTAATCAAGTGGTTTTTGCCATGTTCGACATCAGGACATCTATTCACATGGTTAGAATCGTACCACATTAAGATTGGTAAGAAGACCCTAGGTTGATTAACCACTTTGATATATGATTTTCCTAGACTGCGACGGAGTTTCTATTGGACAAAGAACACATACACTGTTACATGGATCCACTTTGTATTGGTCGTGGCTATGTCTTGTCATCTCGTAGATCCACTGTGTATTCTTCGTGGCTACGATCAGTCCAAGTCATCAGAGTATAGATCCACATTGTATCTTCAGTGGCTATACCTTCTTATCAATACAATTATGGATCCGCAGTGTATTTTATGGCGGCCATATCTTGCAAGTCTTGATCACCCAAGCATAGGTATTCCTACCTTGGGTTTTGGAACATGTCATGATATTTGTTGGATGTTTGTGTGTAGCTTCCATCAAGTTCTCTGAGTCTATACCCTTGCTTGAACATCTACAAAGAATTTTAGTTATCTGTTTGCATCTTCTAACTTCATACTTTGGGGGGCAATCTATTACACATCAAAATTACTCAACTGGATAAGTGTCGCATGTTCCTCTCAATTGTCGTAAGTGTTGCATCTTCCTTACAACTTTCACAAGTGTCGCAAGTTTTTCACAAGTGTAACAAACATTGTTCAAGCATACTGCCATAATGACAACACTAAGAAGGCACTTAAAACATCTCATACACTTGATTTGGAGAAGGGGAACTGGTTAACTGAAGTCAAGGAACTCTTAACACCTGAGAAGAGCTCTTAAACAAAGGTTCTAAGGGTGAGATCTCCCCTACATCAGCCTTTGGAGCGCTGGCACTCCCCTATAAGGCCTCAGGGAGCGTTATAATGCTTGTCTGCCCCTCTGAAGGAGCGTTATCCACCTTTGGAGCCCTGGCACTTCCCTTAAGCTTCCTAGGGAGTGCTACAACACTCTGATGCCCATTTTGAGGGAGTGCTACCTAATTTGAGGTAGTAGTTGGCCCGTTGAGGAATATAAGGGGAGGATCTTTCAAGTTTAGAAGGCAGTTGCATTTGAATTCTTGGTTCCATCAGGAGATCCCTGATCTAAAGAGGAAGTTCCTCAACTTGTTCTAAAGATAACTCAAGAGGTTAAGCTCCTCTTAACCTATATAAGCAAGCTCTATGATGGTGAAACGGGGGAAGAATTGCTAGCATGAAACCTATGATCTCATAGGAAACACACAGTCAGCCAAAGGAGAGTGATTAGTGAAGTTGCTATCATCCAGGTTGTGGATCGTTTGAGCAAGGGTTGGACGAAGGGGACTTGACAAAGCTGTCGCATTCGCATCTACGATTGTAAGTACTGCTCTCGTTATTCTCATTAATATGACACACTTGGCCTATTTCTTTCTAGTTTGTGTCTAATGTTACATGAACTTATCATTGATAGATAGATCTGTTTTCAAGATAATATCAATAGAGTAGGAAGTGGTCGTATCTTGTTTGTCTACAGGACTCAGCGAGGAGCAAAGGAACGGAGCTCAACTCGGAGCGTGCAGGAACAAACGTCGATAAAGAGGTACTTTTGTTCTCCTTCCTTCGCATGTGTTAGTTTGTATAGATTTGAAAGGAAGTTAGTGTTCACGTTAATCATTTTCTATCTTAGAGTTAAGGTCAAGCTCTTTGAGGAACTCTACCTATCAGCAGGGAGATTTTCCTACAACACCAAGTGCATTCATTTGTTATGAATTGGTAATTGGGAAATTGCAATTAATTGGATTTACGTTATGTTTAATATACTCGTCGGTTAATGAAATTTAAATGGATTAATTGGTTTGTGACCAATCACAGTTGAGTCATAGACAATGCCTTGTCTTAATTTGGGTTGGTCATTGTCTGAGTCCCTTGCCTTGCACCTTCCGTAGAGGCCACGGTTGTTCATTTAATTATTGTTGTGCTTGGTCATAATCATTTAATCTCTTGGTCTGCTTGTGTCGGGCGTGATGTAGACACCTCCATGTTCCTCAGAAAAGTCGTCAACCCTAAGACCTTAAATGGTTAAAATCGATGGGAACCTGGGCTTGAGCATTGCTTATGTGTCTTGGAGGTCCTAACCATTGCAGGGTAGGACGGGTAGGTAGTCAATCTTATTATTGTCTGTCGGTTGTCGTTCTTTTCTTATGGAGGTTTATGTGCGTCTTAGATCTCTATGTTGTCATCACAATGCATGCGTCATGTTCATTGTCGTATGGCGACGTCGGGTCGAATGTATTTATTAACCTTGTACACACACACACATACACACAAAAAAAAAATTGCACTTGTTATAAGAGGTTGTCACCATAACGAGGAGGTTCGTTACACCATCCTTCATATTTTGTTGCTCGCCTACCCAATGAACGTAGAGAAGTGCAAGAAATAAGAACATTTATTGAAAATGTGCAGTCTTCACCTATTCAAATGGTCGACTGGCCATCTATTGGTTCATCTCCAATTAATGAATATAATACTCAAGGGTTATTAGACATGGAATTCCCCACATTATTCC
Organism: Picea engelmannii; assembly: GCA_009831015.1. NCBI lineage: Eukaryota > Viridiplantae > Streptophyta > Pinopsida > Pinales > Pinaceae > Picea > Picea engelmannii. Next base: position 202,304 of record ML780663.1, on the reverse strand, counting down.
CCACTGGTGAGGCTGCTTGGTTGCATCCATGTATTTGTGACATTCATCTTCATGAATATGGATTACATTTTCTCATATATTTTGATCAGATATTTGGAAGCCATCCTCTCTTTCAATACTTCTTATTGAACATGATAATGCAACATCAAAGCCAAAGAACTGCTGCAGTTTTTGTTAAGAAAAATATACATGATAATTCCTCAGCAACAATTGAAGCCTTACGTCAACAACTTTTAGATTTACCTGATAATAAGTTGGTTGAGCATCTTATACATTTTGGTTCTTTACTCAGAGGTACAAGGGCCTATTGGACAAAATGTCGTACTGAACTTACTGACATGATTGCTCAGTTGTGTTGTCCAACTTTGTTTTTTTACATTGAGTGCAGCTGACACAAAATGGATAGACTTGCATAATGTCATGCCGAGAAATGATAGTTCTCATGGTTTTAATTAACATCATATTAAAAATGAGAATCTTATTAGGTACCCCCATATCATTGCCATGTTTATGCATCATAGATTCAATATCTTTCGAGAAGAAGTAATCGAAAAATATCTTGGTGCTAAAGAGTTTTGGTACAGGTTTGTATTTTTGTATTTATGTTAAATAATTTATTTCTTCCCTTTTATTGTTCTTTTCAGCTATATATATTTACTATATCATTTTCTTTTTTAGATATGAGTGGAAACATAGAGGATCGACTCACATCCATGGATTCTTATGGTTGCAAGGTTCTCCTAAAATGGAAAGATTAGATTGGTCTAATCCTTCAGATGTGCATGGTGCAAAGACATATTTTGAGAGATATGTAAAGCATGGAATCCATGTGACATTCATCGCTGAAACATTATGTTTCCTCGAAGCATCAATGATGATCCATGCCTATTGAATATAGATCATATATTTTCTTCCAATCCTCATGATGATTATGAACATTTGTTGAACCCTGTTCAAAGACATACAAAGTGCAATGTAGATTCTTGCTTGCACAAGAAAGGATCTATTCTGAGTTTCCTCTACAGTGCTCCATGGGATGTTCGAGATGAATCACTACTGTTCATAGATGATAAAAGAAGAAAGAAATATGAGCCAGCACGAAACAATAATAGGCTAAATATCCATAATCTAGATCTTCTTGCAATGTGGCGTGCAAATGTTGATTGTCAACCAGTGGTTTCTTGTCATGTTGTCTTCAAATATATTGCTAAGTATGCTTCCAAAGAGGAAAATAGGTCTGAAATTTATCAGGATATGCTAACAAGAATTTCAAATTATGGTGCCTCGGAAGATTCTGCTTTATTTGCATATAGAATATTCCTTGCTGAAACACTTGTTGATCGTGACATTGGAGCCCAAGAAATGTGCCATATGTTACTAAAGATACCCTTTGTAATTTGCAGTTGAAATTTTGTTTCCTTAAACGTTGGGAGAAAGGTTTTTAAAAAAAATCCAAATAGCCCGCATCAATTTTTGTCTCCCAATACTTTTGTTGAAACATATCAACAAAGACCTACTTTTGTTGAACATTTTTGTTTGATAGAAACAACAAGATCTTGGACATTTGATTCCAAACATAAGAAAGAGCAATGGAAACCTAGATCTGTCCATGCCATTGCTAGAGTTTGGCCACGATTTTATTCTATTTCTTGATGAGGCATCAGAAGACTTCTAGAATTTTTGTTGGAGTGAATTTCTTTTGTAAAAACCATTTAGGAACATTCCCTTAGATATTTCCCTCTCATATGATACAGTTATTGAAAATTGGAGAAATTTTCGATATCGAGCATGGCATGTTGATCGGGCCCCTCTCTCTTCAGAAAATGTCAAAGATGATGATGATTCCCAACAACAACCAACCCATGTGGAAGAATATTTTGAAGAATGGAAACTTTTGTCTCACTTGGTTCCTCCTAATAATGTTAATGTGTTTGACCTTTACAGTCTTGGTTGAAGGGACTTTGATATATGTTTTGAATGGGAACAAACAACAATTTCAAATGATGTTGGAGAAGAGGCTATTTCTTTTATAAGAAATGCCCAGTCAAAGGGTCATATTATTGAAAATGTTCATCCCACAAATGCATCTCCATCTTCCTTGGGAGAGAAACAACGAGTTGCTTTTGATATAATTTTACAACATTCCATTAATACATTATTTTATTAATTAAGAATATATAAATATATTAACTATAATATATTTAAACACAATAATAATGACTTAATATACTATTATAATTTATTACTTAATTTGTTTGTTAGTGATTTATCAATACATTAATTAATAATCTATAATATGTTATTTATAAAATATTTTAACATTATAATAATTAGTTAATATATTATTATAATATATTAATTTGGGTGATATATTATAAAAAGATTAAAGTATTAAATACATTAATGTATTTAATACATTAATCTTTGTAATGTATTAATGCACTAATGTATTTAATATATTTAATGTATTAATGCATTAATGTATTTAATACATTTAATATTTTTAATATATTAATGCATTAACTAGATTAAATGTATTAAATACATTTAATCTATTTAATGTGTTAATACATTAATACATTTAATTTATTAATGCATTAATTTATTAATGCATTAATGTATTAATCCAATAATGTATTAGTGCATTCATGTATTAATGTATTTAATACATTAATATATTTTATACATTAATGTATTTAATGTATTTAATGTATTTATCTATTTAATGTATTTAATGTATTTAATCTATCAAAGTATTTCATTTGTAGTAGCCTTGAAAATGTTTGGCGGAGGACAACCATTCCTTATGGTGGGACTACACCTCCAAAAGAGGTAGTGGTATATAAAAATAAAATCTATTCGTTGTATTTGGACACAGATTATGATGACTACCCTCAGTATGTGTACACTATATAGTGGTTGAATATTTCAAAGAATCAGTGGGGTTTTTCTTTTGTTCCAATCATAGACATATGTTGTATGTCTTTGGAATTATATAATAACCAACTTATATGCATCATCAATGATGGTTCCACCTATGTTTGGTCTATTGAAGAAGTGGATAATTTTCAATTCGATCATCCATGTATTGAACAAAGTTTGGACTATTTCGAGGATGATTGGGGATTCAAATGGAATTTGTTGGAACACCTTTCAACAAATATAAATAAAAAATGCCTTGGGTATCTTCCATTTCGAACAATTGGTGGGATAGTATTGATGTGCAATAACACTAAACTTCTAGTCATGTTCTATGACTTGATGATTGGCTTATGTTTCCCAACAAATATCACTGATGTTTCCATGTTACAAAACTATGGGTTGATGTAACACCCTGTTTACCCTAGTCTATAAAAATAACTATACTGGCCAAGAACTATGGCAAACTCAAAAATGTGAATGTGTGATGTGAATAGACCTTGTGTAAAAAGGTAGATGAATGTAAATAATGTTATGAATAAATGTTGCAGGACTTCTGAGAGAGGGATGCACTGAAAAGAGACCACGATGGTTGAAGAAAGGTAGTGGAAGGCACCTGGAATGGTGGCATTAACTTCCACCGAAAACCAATACCATATTTGGTCTTCACTGGCCTGGAAAACCAAGAACAGCTCGTTGGTCCCGAATTGAATGACTCGCCATGTAGGTAGGTGAAGGTGTCTCCTCATGAATTAATGAGGGATGGGGGGGTGAACTGCCCATCTGTAGAAGCCTCGGGCCTAACCACTGTGAGGAAGAACGTGCCACATGCAACCTCGCAAGAGAGAAATGCAAGGGAAGAAGTGTGGAGGGAGATAGATGGGAGGGGAATCAGAGGAGAAAATTGGAAGAACTCTGGAAAAATATAGAGTGAGTGATAGCGGAGATGAAGGAGAGTAATCTTCGTTCTCGATCACTGAAGAACAGAGACAGAGAGTCTGAAGCATCGTGGTCTCAGCTCGGGAGTGGCTAGTGGTAAATCCATTCAGAATCGCTGAGCCTACGGTTGTGTGGAAATGTGCACCCCTCTTACCAGTTGCATCAAACCTGGTGTTTTTCTGATAAGTGTTATATCTCGTATCTTGAAAATTATATTCTGACATGTATGCTCATGGTCTAAGCAATTATGAATGGTTTTAGTATAATATTGTCTATGTGTTGTTTTGATCAGAAATGGTGGTTGCATGCTTATATTGGAAACACCACCTATGGCTTACGTTTATATATATGTTTATATAATTTGAACAGATTCATATTTTTCAAGTTTGTTCTCAAGAAATTATTTCCCTTATCTATCTCCAGCAATAACCTAGATAGATCTCCCCACAGAGACACCCTTTTGGAAAGTTTACCCAAGAATCTACTGGAGGATTTTTGGTGTAGGTCTTAAAACTCTGGATGAGAGAGAATGGCCCTTTTAGACTTCATTATTTTCAGCATTTCGGTACCCAGAATACCTCAGTGGTGAGTTCCCTTATACTCGCAAGCCCCGAAACCCTGATTCATGAAATCCCGAAGTGATAATAGTATGGCGAAGTTACGAGCTTACGAAATTTCATTACCCAGAATACCCAAGGGCGTATTCCCTTGTACTCGCAAGTCCCAAAAGCCCGACTTGCGAAATCTCAAAATGATAACAAGCAGATAAGATCTCGGAGTTTCGGTACCCCGGACACCTAGAGGCGAGTTCCTTGTACTCGCAAGTCCCAAATCACCGACCCGCGAAAAGATGAAGTCATGACATGTGGAGGAGTTAGGACCTTTCTGTGGTTCAGTACATAGGATACCCTTCCTCTTGCTAAATGCATGAATGAGATCCTTTCGGAGGATATAAGGTATGTTACGACCATTAAATTTGATGAAGGAACACAGGCGTTAATTCCTCAACCCATTTTTTTTCACCTTCAAAGGTAATGAAGAAATCGAGACTATCAATCTCAATACCCATAGGAGTGTATGGACCATCCAACTGTAGAGTACACATGGCAGCCAGCAAGCATTTCGGTGTTTCCGCACCCGGGAGACCAGAGGGTAAGAACCCTTGTCCTCGGGACTCATGAAATCCCGACATTCAAAACCCCAAAATGATGGGGGCATGGACAGGTTACGGTGATCTGATATTTCGGTACCTGGGATACCTAGAGGTGAATTCCTTGTACTCGCAAGTCCCGAATCCCCGACCCGCAAAATTCTGATGGGTGAAATCCTGAAATAGATGCGCAGGTTTTAGAGTTTGGTATTTTGGAGTTTCGGCTCCCAGAAGGTCTAGGTGTGAGATCTCCTATCTACGCACATTACCAATCTCCGATTCATGAAACCCTGAATTGGACCAGCATGGGTAAGTATTGATGTGCGGTATTTCGGGAACCAAGATATTCAAGGATAAGTTCCCTTGTAACCGCTAGTTGCGAAATCCCGAATGGTGAAACCCCAAATTTGGTTGAGTGTATGATGATCGGGTGTATCAGCTTTTCGACACTTAGGTAGTCAAGGAGTGTGAATCTTTGACCTCTTGTATCGTGAAGTTCTGATCTGCGAAACCCCGACTCGCGAAATATCGATTTGGCATAGTGTGACTTGGTTCAACATTTCGACGTTTCAGTACCTAGAAGACCCAAGGGTAAGTTTCCCTTGTATTCACAAGTCTTGAAATCTTGACTTGCGGAATCCTGAAAAGATAGAAGTGGAGAAGTTATTTATACTTCGGTGTTTCAGCTCACGGAAAATATGGGTACGAGATCCCCTGTCGTCACATAGTCCGAAATACCGATATATGAAACCCTGAGATGACCCAGTGCACATAGATCTGATACTTCGATGTTTTGGCTTCCAGAGTATCGAAGGGTATGAACCCCTTCGAAATTTTATTATGTGAAATCCTAAAAGGAGAAACCCCGAAATGGCTTAGCACAGATAGTATTTGGTGTGTCGGTATTTCGACACCCAGGATACCTAACGGTAAGTTTTCTTGTGCTCACTAGTCCCAAAAACCTGATTTGTGAATTCTTGAAATGTATTGAACCACACACACACACACACACACACATATATGTATGTATGTAGGATTCAGAGTTTTGGCTCCCGAGAAAACTAGGTGTGAGACCCCCTGTCGTCGCATGTCCCGAAATCCCGATGAAGGAAACCCCGAAACAATGAAGCATGTTTAGAGTTGGTGTTTCAGAGTTTCAGCTCCAGGGAAACCTAGGTGCGAGACCTGCTATCATCACATATCCTGAAATTCTAGTATGTGAAATCCTAAAGGGTAGAGTACCTAGACTTAACCTAGGTTGCTGTTAATTTTGTTAAGCGCTCAGATCTGTTTTCGGGCTTTGGCCCTTTGAAAGACAAGAAGAAATACATGTATCATGATTTCCTAAACCACGAAAGCCAATGAACACTTCCCCGATAAGGCCCATGGTCATAGCTTCCGATGATATGAGTACGGATAAGGGATGGCAGGGTCTGTATCAGGCCACTTAGGGATTCGGGGAATTCTATTCCTCGGAGAGAAGAAGAAAAAGGCCAAAAATTTTTGAATTCCGTAGTGTGTGTGTTACAAATTGGTATCAGAGCATGGTTACAACACTTGGCTTGCTTGGGCTCATGAACGAGTTGCGCAGAGACTCCGTTCCAAGCACTCCTAAAAGGAGTAACCCTCTATCTTAACTTTCTTAATCAAAAGGTCAAAGTTAAAAAAATGAAAACCCCGATTGTGTGTATGCATGAGAAAGAAATATGAATTATGCGTGGGCTATGAATATATATATATATATTTTGACTAACGGACAATGTTTGTCTTTTGCACCGAAGAGGATGATCAACCGTGGGAAATTACAGGCACATAGAATGGTAACTCACCAAGAGGTGGGGGAAGGCTCCCACAATAGAGATGAAGAGTCTGACGAAAGAAGGGAAGTAGGGACCCCTCCAGATCTAGCTGAGACTGTGAGGAGCCTCATGGTCGAATTACAAAGCTGCAAGGCTGAAAATGAGAGGATGATGAAAGAACAAGAGAAGCAAACAAAAATTAATGCAATATTACTATAGAGCTTATCCGATCTACAAAGACAAATACATCATGAACCTGAGATACAAAAACATGGTCATATTAGTGGTCACACTTAGAGGATCAACTCAAGAAAGGTCCACCCTAGAGGAAAAGGACCAGCATCGGTCAATTCCCTTGAGAAGGAAGCTGTCAATTCAGAGGGATCTTCTAGTAGCAGAACCAGTTCCTATCCCCAAAGAAAACAGAAGAAGCAAAATCTTTCCAAGGGCCATAAGTTCGAAGAATTCAGAAAAGACAAACCACCCTCCTTTGATGGTGAAATAAATAAGGGAGAGGAAGCAGACGCCTGGCTGCTTGGACTAAAGAAGTATTTCAGAGTCCATGACTTCTCAAAAAATTTGAAGGCCCAAGTGGCTACATTCAACTTGAATGGAAAGGATTCAATTTGGTGGGAAGACCTTAAGAATGTGAAGGGGGTTCGCAAAGAGGACCTATCTTGGGAACAGTTTGAGAAATACTTCTGGAAGAAGTATCTGTCAGAAAAATATTTCGACGAGAAGACTAGATAATTTTATGAACTCAAACTGAGGCAACTCACTATAGAGGAATATGTCAACAAATTCCTCAATTTGTTGAGGTATGTACCTTATATAAAAGAAGAAAAGGAAAAGGTGCAACGCTTCATCAACGGACTACCTAAGGACTGTCGGAACAAAATTGAACTTGATGAGCCAAAGACTCTAGAACGCACTATTCGAAAGGAAACCTATTGTCATGAACAGTTTGGACATCGGACAAAGCCTCGTGAAGGCTGGAAACAGAAGAATAGTTAGAGATTTGAGAAAAAGGGGATTAAATCCCTAGGATTTAAGAACTATAAGAAGAACCCAAGAATGAGCTTCCCAGCTTGGAGTGTACACCAGCAGAATTTTCCCTCCTTGGGCGGGAATAAATTTTTTGGATATGTACTAGTGAAGACTGATAACCCAAAGAGAAAACCTTTGAAATGTTGGGGTTGCGGAGAAGAACATCTCCTGAGAGACAATCCACACCAGCAACAAAATAGTTGGATAATTTACAACATCCAGGAAGCTACCACCGTCAATGATGTGGCCAGGAGTGTGCCACAAATTTATGCAGCCTTGGATAATAACCAAGCTGACCACCAAGATTCAGTGGTGGAAATAGAAGGTATGATTTCCAACCATCTAGTGTTTGTTTTGATTGACCATAGCTCAAATTTGAGTTATGTATCCCTGGAGGCTATTGATAAGTGTAAACTATAGCCACACAAAAATACCAAGCCATGGTTGGTACAGTTAGCCACTGGCACCAAAAGAAGGGTAGCTGAGGTCATACCAACCTGCCAATTGATGTTGGGTGAATTCCCCACCCAAGCAACCCTTAACATATTACCCCTGGGATTGTATGATTTGTTGATTGGTATGGACTAGATATCCACCCATAAAGCTAGATTGGACTGTTACCATAAAACCTTAGAATGTGCAAGTAAAGAAGGGAAAAGGATAACCCTTCAAGGGATTTGAAAACCTTTCTTGATGAGATAAATATCAGCTCTACAAATGAGAAAGTATTTCCAAAAAGGATGTCCCCTATATGCAATACAGGTGTTGAAAATAATTGAAGGTGACAAACCAAACCTTGAAGACCACCCTACCCTGAGAGAATACAGAGATGTATTTCTGGAAGAGGTACCGGGTCTACCTCTAATAAGGGACATCAACTTCTAGATAGAACTTGCACTGGGAGCAGTGTCGGTGTCTAGCACACCCTACAGGATGAGCACACCTGAACTAGTTGAACTCAAATTGCAATTGAGAGAAATGATGGATAAGGGCTATATATGGCCCAACGTGTCTCCATGGGGAGCACCAATCTTGTTTGTGAAAAAGAAGGACGGTACTCTTAGACTATGTGTAGATTATAGACAGATCAATAAGGTAACCATAAAGAACAAGTACCCCTTGCCTAGGATCAATGACATGTTCAATCAATTGGGGAGTGCGTCTATTTTCTCGAAGATTGACTTGAGGTCGCGATACCACCAATTCTGAATCAAGAGTGAAGACATCCATAAAAATGCCTTCCAGACACGTTATGGTCATTATGATTTTTTGGTAGTTCCATTTACATTAACCAATGCCCCTGCCACTTTCATGTGCTTGATGAATAATGTACTCAACAAATTCCTAGACAAATTTGTGCTAGTTTTTATTGATGATATATTAATTTATTCCAAGAATAGAGAAGAGCATGAAGAACAGCTTAGGCTTGTGTTGCAAGTGCTAAGAGAGCATCATCTCTATGCCAAATTCAGCAAGTGTGACTTCTTCTAGAATAAAATACATTACTTGGGCCATGTTTTATCGGAAGAAGGAGTAGCAGTAGACCCTGACAAGATCAGGTCTATCATGGAATGGCCTAACCCAAAGGATGTTTTGGATATCAGATCCTTTATGGGATTAGCAGGATACTATAGGAGATATATAAAATGATTCTCCAAGATTGGTTGTCCAATCACTGCCCTCCAGAAAAAGGGGACAAAATTCATGTGGACATAGAAATGTGAAGAAATATTTCAAACCCTGAAACATCTACTGACCCACGCACCATGCTAAAGATCACCGATCCTGAAGCATATTTCCTCATGTGAACATATGCTTGTAAGGAAGGGCTCAGAGAAGTCCTTATGCAAGGAGGAAATGTGGTCTGCTATGAATCTCGGAAATTGAACGAACATGAAGTCAACTATGTCACTCATGATCTAGAGCTGGCTGCCATAGTACACGCCTTAAAAATGTGAAGAAATTAACTCCTGGGGAGGAAATTTCTACTTATGAAAGACCACTGTGGATTGTCATATTTGTTTGACCAACCGAAGCTCAATTCCAGACAAGCTAGGCGGATGGCCCTCCTTAGCGAGTTTGATTTTGAAATCAAACACATTAAAGGAAATTAAAATAGGGTGGTCGATGCCCTTAGCCAAAGTATGAAAATGATTCACCTGGAAGTGGTGAGAACCTATGAAACAGATGTTCAGGAAAGGGTCGGAAATGCGCAAAGGAAAGACCCATTTTTCCAGACCATGACCTTGTACCTACAACAAGAACCCGCTGGGGTAAAATATGAAGGCTACTAGATGACCGAAGGAGGTCTTCTCACTTACAGAAGAATATTGTACATTCCATATTCTAACGACTTGAAGAGGTTCATTATGGATGAACTACATAAAAGGCCCTATACTGGTCATCCAGGATACCAAAAGATGATCACGGCTACCAGAAAACAATTCTACTGGCTGGGGTTGAAGAAAGACATAGCCGAGTACTTGGCCAAATGCATAGAGTGCCAATAGGTTAAAGTAGAACATCAACACCCAGCAGGATTATTGCAACCTTTACCAATCCCAGAATGGAAATGGGAAACCATCTCCATGGATTTCATCACTAGATTACCGACCTCGACCAGACAGAATGAGGCCATTATGGTTGTGGTAGATAAATTGAGCAAGTCTGCTCATTTCATCCCCGTCAAATCAACTTGCAAGGAAATAGAAATTGCCCAGGTATTCATGAAGGAGATATTCAGACTACATATTATGATGGAAGAGATTGTTTCTGATAGAGACACGAAACTTACATCCAACTTTTGGAAGTCGCTGATGGCTGGTTTAGAGACCAAGTTGTTTTTTAGCACTACCTATCATCCTCAAACCAATGGATAGACAGAAAGGGTGAACCAAATACTAGAAGACATGTTAAGGATACATGTAATGCATCAACCCAGGAAGTGGGAAAACTACCTACCACTGGTGGAATTCGCCTATAACAACGGCTACCAAGAATCCCTAAGGATGATTCCGTTCAAAGTCTTCTATGGTAGGCCATGCAACACTCCTGTTAGTTGGAGTAATCCCATAAACAAAATTTCTTTTGGACCCGACATGTTGAAAGAAATGGAACAACAAGTGATTCAGTAAAACAAAACTTGAAGATCGCTTAGAACCGACAAAAAAATTATGTCAACAAAAAGAGAACTCCAAGAGAGTTCAAGACAAAATACCATGTATATCTCAGAGTTAGGCCCAAGAAGAGCTCCCTGAAAATGGGAGCTTGTGCCAATTTGGCACCTCGGTATTGTGGACCCTTTGAGGTTCTAGATAGAGTGGGACCTGGAGCCTATAGGCTAGCACTTCCTCTCACCATAAAAGCACATAATGTTTTCCATGTTTCATTATTGAAGAAATATGTACATGATGCTAACCATATAATTGAATAGTCTATGATCTAGGTGGAAACAAAAGGAGAATTCCTACCAGAACCTCAATGCATACTGGACAGAAAGGAAACCCCACTCTGGAACTGAACCATTGCATAGGTCAAGGTTGAATTGAGACATTTTGGCCTAGATGAGGCTACATGGGAAACGGAGGATGCCATGAAACAGGCATATCTAATTTTTTTTACATCAGTATATGCATGTCATGTTGATAGATAGAACATCAAGGACAAAGTTCCTTTAAGGGGGAGGGAATTGTAACACCCTGTTTCCCCCAGTTTGTAAAAATAACTATACGGGCCAAGAACCATGGAAAACTAAAAAATGTGAATGTGTTATGTGAATGGACCTTGGGTAAAAACGTCGATGAATGTAAATAATGTTATGAATAAATGTTGCAGGAATGTTGAGAGGGGGATGTGTTGAAAAGAGACCACGATGGCTGAAGAAAGGTGGTGGAAGGCACCTGGAATGGTGGCGTTAACTTCCACCAAAAACCAATACCGTATTTGGTCTTCACTAGCCCGAATGATGCAGGGGCATCGCTCCACGTTAGCAACCAACCAGTCATCCACGTCGAGAGCATGCATTTAAAGCTGAGGAGAGAGGCACATTCCTCATTAAAATTTGAAGATGAATGTAATTAAATGTCTTAGGCTGGTGAGCCATGGAAGCCATTCCTTTGAGAAAGCATTAGGTAGATCGGCTTTAATGCTAGGATCGGCTGATATCTATATCTAGGTGCTGGACTAGACAGCCATTGATTGTAATTAAATAGGTTAGGTGAACCTGGAAGGAGGTGCTAAGATCCCTCAAGTAAAAGAGATTTTAGAGATTTCATTTTGAGAGGGGTAGAGGTGTAGGAGAGGAGCCAGAGAGAGTTCTGGAACACCATTGTAAATTCAGGCATTTGCCATTGTTAATACAAACAACAATTTTTCCTACATTATTCTGTATTGAGTGGATGCCTAGGAGTGTTCCCTTTATTCTGTAAATGTATGTTGTGGTTGTATGTTTGCAGAGAGTTGTGTTTGATTTCAGGTTGAATTTCTTTGTGGCTTCACGCCAGGAGGGTGTGACAGAACGTTGTGGGTTCTGAGGGCCCTACACAGAGGATGCATTTCTGAACTTTACGGAGTCAGACAAAGACATGCTGAGGCATAGGACTGAAGTCAACAACTCAAGAAGAAGACCTCTGAGGTTGCTAAACACCTCAGGCCGCAAGGCTGTGTGGGTGAGAACACAGTTGCAGACAGAATCATTGGAGGATTCTATAGATCTCTGCCAAGTGGGCATTGAGCGTGTGTACAGGGGTGCAGAGAGGAAGAAGAACTCTATAGAGAGTTTGAAAAATACCAGAATCACTGAGGATTCTGAGAAGCTCTGCGCGGTGGCATCGAGCAAGTGCACAGGTGCACAAGGGAGGAAGACAGAACTGTTGAGTGTTCTGTGAAAGAAGAGAAGATACTCCACCAGGAGGGAGTTGGAAAAGTGTGCAAGCAGGCACAACAGAGGAAAGAACTCTTTGAGTTCTGGAAGTTAGAGGAAAGGTCCACTGGGGGAACTTTCACTGGGTTGCTGAATACCCAGAGGTATTTGAGTAGAGGCTTGAGCAGTAGGATAGCCAGGAGGGAATCCATTTCATTCTCCATCTAAGGGAGAAGAAGGAAAAAATCCCCAAGAGGGTCTGAGCGGTTGAAAATCTCAAGAGAAATAGCACGGTGCATGTGCAAAGACTCTATAAGAGGTAGAGATCGAATCTACACAGATTTGAAGAGAAGCTCAGGAGGAACAACGCTTTTACGCACATCGGTGAAGCTCAGGTTTGAGGAGCTTGTAGTGAGATGGTAAAGGCTGAGACCTTTGAAAGATTTAGATTCTCCCAAGTCTGGGACAAAAGAACGTAGGGAGCTCAGGAGGAGCAGCGTCAACCGTCAGATCGACGGAAGGAAAAGATATAGACCATTGAAGGATTTATGTCCAGGAGAAGATCAGGAGGAGCCTGCAGGAAGAGGAGACTGACAGTCGTTGGATCTCATGAAGGAATCCCGTAAGCCATTGGATCGGGAGGAGGTGCACAGAGATTAATCTTAGGAGCAGGCGCGCAGGAGAAGTGATCTCAGCCATCAGATCAGAAGCAAAAATCCCATTAGCCGTCGGATGGACACGTGGCGAAGATCGCACGAGAGTCAGGATATTGGCCATCAGGAAATCAGAGTTCTCTAGGTCATGAGAACTGGAGTTTCGAAAGTCTCAAAACCTCGAGAGTTAATCTGAGTCGTCCATTTGAAGAGGGACACATGTCACGCGATCTTCCGTATCAGAGATCTGGGCACCAGGCATCGGGACTTTGTAGGTATTGAAACACCGACAAGATCAGAGCCATCCATCTAAGGGACAGGTGTCGGAGATACAAAGCGGGTTGGCATAAGAAGTCATCAGGAAATCGGAGTTCTTGAGGACAAGAGGAACAAGGCCTTGAAAGTCTCAAAATCTTGATGAAATCAGGATCGTCCATCTAGGAGGATGCATGGCAACTGAGCGTCTAGGACGATAGGAGCGTGGGGCCACACCAAGTGTCAGGAGGACAGGTGGAAAAAGATCGGGCACCGTCGACATTTTGTTCATCGGGGAATCAGAGTTTTCGGTGACAAGTTGTTCGCACACTTTGGATTTTCAATACACAAAACCCCGATTAGTGGGGAACAGTTTTCAGAGCAGTAGAGGAGGAGGACAGCGTCATAGTGGAGGACAACTATCAACCAAATGGAACGTCGAGATTTGGGTGATCGAGAAATCCGTGGGTGTATGCATTCAGGCATCAGAAACCCAGAAAACCCGATGGGGAAAGGTTGCAGTCTCGGGTGATGGCCGTATGGACCAGGAGCTGAACCAAGAAGGCTAACGCGTAGGGAGCATGTCGAGATTCGGCATATCACAAGTCCTGTGGACTTGTGCACTTTGACATCGCAAGTGTTGAAACTCCAATAGGAGTAGGCCTCGAAGGAGGAAAGTTCATGGTCACGGGTGCATGGTCATATGCATCAGGAGCTAAGCTAGGAAGGCTAGCACATGAAAAGGAGCCATCAGAAATCGAGGATTCATGAGGATAGGGATTTGGCACAACGGGATTCGCAAAACCCCAAACTCCGATAGAGATTTGGGGATAACCTCGGTCAAGTGCTAAAGGCCGTGGAGGATAGAGAAGGACCTGTGGACTAGGTTAGGAAATTGCATAGTGATTCCTGAGAGGATCAAAGAGCCGCTTCGGCTCAGCAGAAGGGGAAATTGAACGATCCTAAGAGCGGGTGAGAGGAGGAGCATAGGCTTAACCCCCACTCTGCGTCAAGTTGTATCAGAGCATAGATTCTTGTCTATATACTTTAGGTAAGAGGAGAAAGAGAAGGCAGAAGAATACAGAGCATTGGAGGACTCTGTAATGATTATTTACAGGTAGGCAGCAATCAAGGAGACAGTCAGTAGGATTGTAATATGAAGCTGAGCACTCAGGATTGCAGGAGTGACAGCAGCAGATCTGTCAGGGAGGTAGATAGATACAACAAGATGGATACTGAAGGCCATAGAAAGAGAAGTAAGGTAGAAAATCTTTCCAAATTTGATAAAGAAATGAAAAGAGAACTCTATGAATTAAAGGCAGACATAGAGGAGTTCGAACTGCGGATGCGGCAGGATAGGAGGAGGAGACGGATGCACGAATTGCCCATGCAGAAGCCGAAGGTGAAATGGCCAGTCCGAGAGCTGATGGTCATGAGACAGTGCAGACTATTGAGAAAGGGGTTGAGGTATGCTAAAAACCTCAAGGCCACAGACGAAAGGATAATTTATCACTGTTGGCCAGAGACTGGAAAGAGTCTCGATGATTGGGATGATGATGAAGAATTCAAATTGGGATCTGCTGATGATCTCAAGGACTGCCAGGAGGGCAGAGAGGAAGAAATTCCAGATTGCCAAGAGGGCAACAGATTGATATCAGCTGAGGATCTCAAAGACTGTCATGAGGATAGTGAAGGAATTTTTCATTTCCATCTGGGCAATGATAAGAGATCACTGTGGGATCTCGAAGACTGCCAGGAGGGCAGTGAAGACATCTCATATTGCCAGGTGGGCAGAGATGAGAATTTGAGACTATCTAAAGGTCTCAAGGACTTGATGGAGAGTTCAATTCAATAGGGGTTGTTGATGAAGATGGGATCAGTTGATCTCATAGTCTGCCAGGAGAGCAGTAGCGACATCCCATATTGTCAGGTGGGCAGGGATGAGCAGGTGAATTTGGATCAGCCTGAGGAGCTGACAGAGAAAGTGAGACTATCCGAGGGTCTCATAAATTCAAGGATGAATTTAAATCACCAGATGATGTTGACAGAGGAGGAACATCAAGATGGTATTCTGATGATAGGGGGAATACAAGTATTCCTACCATTTTCCCAGGAGGAAGCAAAGATTTGTGTTGCAGATGGTGCATCAAAAGAACAATGAAAGCTGACGATGACTGTCAGAAAAGAGGAAGAGTTGGAGCAGAATTTGAAAGCTACCCAAGAGGACAAAGAAGAGAGTGAGCATTCCGAGGAATGGCTCAACGCATTCAGCATCGAAACTGAAGATGAAGATGAAGAAGATGAGCATTCGGAGGAATGTCTCAACATGTTCAGCAAGGAAGCATATGAAGAAGAAGATGAGCATTCTGAGGAATGGCTCAATGATTTCAGCCAGGTAGCTGAAAAGCAAGAAGCTGTAGCACTGAAGATAGTAGCAAAAGAAGCCAAGGAGCAGGCAAGTAAAGTTATTACTCCATGGGAGATGGAGCTAGAAATGTTGGAGGATTGGTTGAACAATCCAGGGCCAGCAAGAGAACTAACAGAAGATGAACTGTCAGGGAGGATGACTGAGTAGTAGGACAGTCAGGAAGAGACTGCAGAGCTGAAGTGGCAACTTGAGACCACAGATGAAGATGAAGAAGATGGCGTGGGAGATCACGATGATCTGCCCAATGGCCAAATTTTTTTACAGATGAGGAGACTTCAACAATAGGACCAACCACTGGAGCAGCTGGATGAAGTGATAGAGGACATTAGGGAGCTGATGTTGAAGTCAGCAAACACTTCCAGCAGGGAGCAGCTGGGCAGAAGGAAAGAAGAAGCAGTAGCAGCAGCAACGCAGCAGAAGCAACAACAACAACAAGATGGAGCGGATAGAAAGCTTCAAGGAATTATTTGGGACCCAGAAGGATTCCAACAGCTACAAGGGAGGATCATGAGTAGGAGATCATTATTTTTGTAGCTGTGGAGTATGATGCAGGAGCATCGCTCCACATTAGCGGCCAACTAGTCAGCCACGTCGAGAGCGTGCATTTAAAGCTGAGGAGAGAGGCGTAGTCATCATTAAAATTTGAAAATGAATGTAATTAAATGTCTTAGGCTGGTGAGCCATGGAAGCCATGCCTTTGAGCAGGTGTTAGGTAGGATCAGCTTTAATGCCAGGATCGGCTGAGATCTAGATCCAGGTGCTAGACTAGACAACCATTGATTGTAATTAAATAGGTTAGGTGAACCTGGAAGGAGGCACTAAGAGCCCTCGGGTAAAAGATATTTTAGATATTTCATTTTGAGAGGGGTAGAGGTGTAGGAGAGGAGCTAGATAGATTTCAGGAACACCATTGTAAATTCAGGCTTTTTCCATTGTTAATACAAACAACAATTTTTCCTGCATTATTCTGTATTGAGTGGATGCCTGGGAGTGTTCCCTTTATTCTGTAAATGTATGTTGTGGTTGTATGTTTGCAGAGAGTTGTGTTTGATTTCAGGTTGAAGGTATTCGTGGCTTCACGCTAGGAGGGTGTGACAGAACGTTGTGGGTTCTGAGGGCCGTGCATAGAGGATGCATTTCTAAACTCTGTGGAGTCAGACAAAGATGTGCTGAGGCATAGGACTGAAGTCAACAACTCAAGAAGAAGACCTATGAGGTTGTTGAACACCTCAGGAGGCAAGGCTGTGTAGATGAGAACACAGTTGCAGAGAGAATCATTGGAGGATTCTGTAGAGCTCTGCCAAGTGGGCATTGAGAGTGTGTATAGGGGTGCACAGAGGAAGAAGAACTCTGTAGAGAGTTTGAGAAAGACCAGAATCACTGAGGATTCTAAGAAGCTCTACGCGGTGGCATCGAGCAAGTGCACAGGTGTACAAGGGAGGAAGACAGAACTGTTGAGTGTTCTGTGAAAGAGGAGAAGATACTTCATCAGGAGGGCATTGGGAAAGTGTGCAAGTAGGCACATCAGAGGAAAGAACTCTTCGATTTCTGGAAGTTAGAGGAAAGGTCCACTGGGGGAACTTTCATTGGGTTGTTGAATACCTAGAAGTACTCGAGAAGAGGATTGAGTAGTAGGATAGCTAGGAGGGCATCCATTTCATTCTCCATCTGAGGGAGAAGAAGGAAAAAATCCCCAAGAGGGTCTGAGCGGTTGAAAAGCTCAGAAGAAATAGTGCGGTGCATGTGCAAAGACTCTACAGGAGGTAGAGATTGAATCTACACAGATTTGAGGAGAAGCTCAGGAGGAGAAACGTTTTTACGCGCATTGGTGAAGCTTAGGTTCGAGGATCTCGTAGAGAGACGGTAAAGGCTGAGAACTTTGAAATATTTAAATTCTCCCAAGTCTGGGATGAAAGCGTGCAGGGAGCTCAGGAGGAGCAGCATTAGTCATTAGATCGGCAGAAGGAAAAGATCTAGACCGTTGAAGGATTTACGTCCAGGAGAAGCTCAGGAGGAGCCTACAGGAAGAGGAGACCGACAACCACCGGATCTCATGAAGAAATCCTGTAAGCCGTTGGATCAGGAGGAGATGCCCAGAGATTAAGAGTAGGAGCAGGCACGCAGGAGAAGTGATCTGAGCCATCAGATCAGAAGCAGAAATCCTGTCAGCCATCGGATGGACACGTGGCGGAGATCACACGAGAGTCAGGATATTGGCCATCAGGAAATCAAAGTTCTCGAGGTCATGAGAACCAGAGTTTCAAAAGTCTCGAAACCACGAGAGTTAATATGAGCTGTCCGTTTGAAGAGGGACACATGTCACGCGATCATCCGTATCAGAGATCCAGGCACCAAGCATCGAGACTTTTTAGGTCTTGAAATGCTGACAAGATCAGAGCCGTCCATATGAGGGATAGGTGTCAGAGATATGGAGCGGGTCGGCATAAGCATTCATCGAGAAATCATAGTTCCTAAGGACAAGAGGAACGAGGCCTTGGAAGTCTCGAAATCTCGATGAAATTGGGATCGTCCATCTAGGAGGACGCGTGGCAATTGAGTGTCTAGGAGGACAGGAGCATGGGTCCACACCGAGTGTCAGGAGGACAAGTGGCAAAGGATCAGGCGTCGTCGGCATTTTGTTCATCGGAGAATCGGTGTTTCCAGTGACAAGTTGTTCATGCACTTTGGATTCGTGATACGTGAAACCCCGATCAGTGGGGAACAGTTGTCAGAGCAGTAGAGGAGGAGGACAACGTCATAGTGGAGGACAACTGTCAACCAAATTGAACGTCGGGATTTGGACGATCGGGAATCCCGCAGGTGTATGCATTAAGGCATCACAAACTGCAAAAACCCGATGGGGAAAGGTTGTGTTCTCGGGTGATGGCCGTATGGGCCAGGAGCTGAACCAAGAAGGCTAACGCATAGGTAGCGTGTCGGGATTCGGCATATCGTGAGTCCCTTGGACTTGTGCACTTTGACATCGCAAGTGCCAAAACTCCGATAGGAGTAGGCCTCGAAGGAGGAAAGGTCATGGTCATGGGTGCATGGTCATATGCGTCGGGAGCTAAGCCATAAAGGCTAGCACATGAAAAGGAGCCATTGAAAAGCGAGGATTCACGAGGACAGGGATTTGTCACAACGGGATTTGCCAAACCCCAAACTCCAACAGAGATTCATGGATAACCCCGGTCGAGTGCTGAAGGCCGTGGAGGGTAGAGAAGGACCTATGGACTGGGTTGGGAAATTGCATAGTGATTCCTGAGAGGATCAAAGAGCCACTTCGGCTCAGTGGAAGGGGAAATTGAACGATCCTGAGAGCTGGTGAGAGGAGGAGCGTAGGCTTAACCCCTGCTTTGCATCACCGAAGAACCAAGAGCGGCTCACTAGTCCTGAATTGAATGAATCGCAAGGTTGGTAGGTGAAGGGGGATCCTCATGAATTAATGAAGGATTGGGGGGGTGAACCACCCATTCATAGAAGCCTCGGGCCTGTCCACCATGAGGAATATCATTCCACTCGCAACCTCCCAAGAGAGAAATGCAAGGGAAGAAGTGTGGAGGGAGAAAAATGTGAGGGGAATCATAGGAGAAAATTGGAAGAACTCTAGAAAAATACAAAGCGAGTGATAGAAAAGAAGAAGGAGAGTAACCTTCATTCTCCATCACTGAAGAATAGAGATAGAGAGTCTCAAGCATCATGGTCTCAACTTAGGGGTGGCTAGTGGTAAATCCATTCGGAATCATTGAGCCTATGGTTGGGTGGAAATGAGCACCCCTCTCAGTAGTTGCATCAAAACTGGTGTTTTTCTGATAAGTGTTATATCTCGTATCTTGAAAATTATATTCTGACATGGATGCTCATGGTCTATGCAATTATGAATGGTTTCAGTATAATATTTTATGTCTGTTGTTTTGATCATAAATGGTGGCTGCATGCTTATATTGGAAACACCACCTATGGCTTACGTTTATATATATGCTTATATAAATTGAAAGGATTCATATTTTTCAAGTCTGTTCTCGGGGAATTATTTCCCTTATCTGTCTCCAGCAATACCCTGGATAGATCTCCCCACAGAGACACCCTTTTGGAAATTTTACCCAAGAATTTGCTGGATGATTTTTCGTGTAGGTCTTAAAACTCTGCACGAGAGAGAATGGCCCTTTTAGACTTCGGTATTTTTGGCATTTTGGTACCCAGAATACCTCAATGGCAAGTTCCCTTGTACTCGCAAGCCTCGAAACCCCGATTCACGAAATCCTGAATTGATAATAGTATGGGGAAGTTACGAGCTTTTGAAATTTCGATACCTGGAGTACCCAAGGTTGTATTCCCTTGTACTCACAAGTCCCAAAACCCACACTTGCAAAATCCAGAAATGATAGTAGGTGGATAAGATCTCACAGTTTTGGTACCTGGGACACCTAGAGGTGAGTTCCTTGTACTCACAAGTCCCGACCCACGAAAACCCGAAGTGACCACGTGTGGAGGAGTTAGTACCTTTTGGTGGTTCAGTACCTAGTATACCCTTCCTCTTGCTAAATGCATGAATGATATCCTTTCAGAGGATCTAAGGTCTGTTACGAAAATTAAATTTGATGAAGGAACACAGGCGTTAATGCCTCAAGCCCTTTTTTTCTCACCTTCCTAGGTAACGAAGAAATCGGGACTGTCAATATCAAGACCCATAGAAGTGTATGGACCGTCCAACTGTAGAGTACATGTGGAGGCCGACAACCATTTCGGCGTTTTGGCACCTGGGAGACCAAAGGGTAAGAACCCTTGTCCTCATGACTCGCAAAATCTCGACATGCGAAATCCCGAAATGACGGGGGCGTGGATAGGTTACGGTGATCCAGTAACTTGGGATACCTAGAGGTGAGTTCCTTGTACTCGCAAGTCCCAAAGCCCCGACCTACAAAATTCTGATGGGTGAAATCCTGAAATAGATGCGTAGGTTTTAGAGTTTGGTATTTCGGAGTTTTGGCTCTTGGAAGGTCTAGGTGCGAAAGCTCTTGTCTATGCACATCACGAATCTTTGATTCATGAAACCCCGAATTGGACCATCATGGGTAAGTATTGATTCTCGGTATTTAGGGAACTGGGATATTCAAGGATAAGTTTCCTTGTAACCGCTAGTTGTGAAATCCTAAACTGTGAAACCCAAAATTTGGTCGAGTGTATGATGAGCGGGTGTATCGGCTTTTCAGCACTCAGGTAGTCGAGGAGTGTGAATCTTCGACCTCTTGTATCGCAAATTTCTGATCTATGAAACCCCGACTCACGAAATCTCGATTTGGCATAGTGTGACTTGGTTCAACATTTCATCATTTCTGTACCCAGAAGACCCAAGGGTAAGTTTCTCTTGTATTCACAAGTCCTGAAATCCCATCTTGCAGAATCTTGAAAATATAGAAGTGGAAAAGTTATTTATACTTCGGTATATCAGCTCCCAGAGGATCTAGGTACGAGATCCCCTGTCGTCACATAGTACGAAATACTGATATGCAAAGCCCCAAGATGGCTCAGTGCGCATAGATATGATACTTCGGTGTTTTGGCTTCCAGAGTACCAAAGGGTATGAACCCCTTCAAAATTTTATTATGCGAAATCCCAAAAGGAGAAATGCCGAAATGGCTTAGCACGGATAGTATTTGGTGTGTCGGTATTTCGGCACACGGGATACCTAACGGTAAGTTTTCTTGTGCTCACCAGTCCCGAAAAAATGGTTTGTGAATTCCCGAAATGGACTAAGCCACACACACACACACACACACACACACACACACACACACACACATACACACACACACACATATATATATATATATGTATGTATGTAGGATTCGGATTTTCAGCTACCGGGAAAACCAAGTGCAAGACCCCCTGTCATCGCATGCCCCAAAATCCTGATGAAGGAGACCCCGAAACAATGAAGCATGTTTAGAGTTGGTGTTTTGGCTCCCGGGAAACCCAGGTGTGAGACCTCCTGTCATTGCATATCCCAAAATTTCGGTATGCAAAATCCCGAAGGGTAGAGTACCTAGAATTAACCTAGGTTGTTGTTAATTTATTAAGCGGTCAAATCCATTTTCAGGTTTTGGTCCTTTGAAAGACAAGAAGAAATACATGTATCACGATTTCCCGAACCACGAAAGACGACGAAAACTTCCCTGATAAGGCCCATGGTCATAGCTGTCGATGATATGAGTACGGATAAGGAATGGCAGGGTCTCTATCAGGCCCCGTAGGGATTCGCAGAATTATATTCCTCAGAGAGAAGAAGAAAAAGGCCAAAAATTTTTGAATTCTGTAGTGGGCGTGTTACAGTTTACATTTCCATTTCAAGGCCATTTCAATGATCTCATTGAAAAGGGGAATGTTTTTCCGCTTCTTCCAAATATGGATTTTCTTGATGACATTCCACCATTGGGAATAGATGTGATGGCTTAGGCTACTTGGCCTTTTAATAAGTAATATACAATATTATCAAACATGTTTTATTTGTTTCAGAACTATTCTTATTCCATTATAAAATTTCAATTATGAACTGGTTTAATTTTTAAGTGCCCATGTTATGGTTATATGGTTATCGCAAGTTCACTTTTGAATTTTATTCCATTATGAATTAGTTTATTTTTAAAGTGTATTTGTTATGGTTATATGGTCATTGTAATTTTACTTTTAATTTTTATTCCATTTCTTCTTTATTATCATGTTCATGTCACTTTATATATATTCAAATGTATCTAAATATGTTGTTTATTTGTTGTTGTATTAATTCCATAATTTAATCTTCCTTATATGAATGGAATTTATATTTCTCTGATAATTTTATAAATGTTTTATTATTTCTATGTAGTTGTAGAAATGTCCACTAAAGGAACAAGTAACCATTCTACCAAACGCAATAGATCACCAACATCATGTGAGATGGATAATGAACGTCAATGTTTATGGTATCAACGAAACAAAGATGCAATAAATGAAAGTAGAAGACTTCTATATCATAGGACCAGGGAAAGTACTATTGAAATTGATTTTCCCATTAGACGTAAGTATCGCAATTTGGCTGATATCATGCAAATGACATTTCCCATGAATGTTTCATTCTTGGAATATTTTCATAATCCTAATAATTCTACTATTCCACATTATTCTAACAACATTCATTTTATTGGGGAAACTTCTCGTATTATGGAAGATCATCATGTGCATAGGCTACCTACAAATGACAACCTCCATACTTCAATCAATGGAAGTGCAAGTTTAGAGCATGGATCAACAACACAAAACATGGAGGCTAGACTTACTGATGTCATTAAGGAACAAGTTCCATGTACTAAAGTACATGTTCGTAATGTGTTTTCTCGTTTGCTAGAAAATTTGCGAACTCCTCCTGCTACCATTGCTTCTTTATTTCACAACCCTCATTCCATAGAAAATGTCTCACCACCAACAGAATCAATCATCCCACATACTATTTCACTTGGAACAACAAAGGTATTTTAACCCTCATTCATGATGACTATACTGGCAATTCTTTCCTATTATTTATGACTTTAACCATGTTTTTTTCTTCACTCATGACATTTTTCATTCGATGCGAGGTACAAAAATAAAATCTGTACATCTTCCAGCAGCTCATGTTACAAGTCAAAGAGAACCATATCATAACCTCCCTTCAAATCTTCCTAGACTATTTAATTGGAAAGCAAGTTTTGATGTTGTATGTATTTGATTTATTATTCATTTTTACATTTTGACTCCTCATTTTTCACACTTAGTTGGACATTAAAGTTTTTAGTATTTTATGCCCAGGAAACCATTCAATGAAATCAGGATAGAGAAATGAAATCCATGAATTTAAGGGAAAGAATTGTTGAAAGTAACATGCACAATCCACCTACTGCAAATTTGGGTGGGCCCTCTAACATTGTTGAAGATGAATTAGATTTTAGAGGTCATTTTACTCTTCCCATTGGTGGTCACCATGATCCCATGCCTAGAGGACATATATAGTTTCATCCCAACATGATTGCAGTATTTCAAGAGAAGATAGATAATCTCTCCATTGCTCAAATGTGCCATGTTTGCCAAGAATCATATCTTGGAATCCAAGTTGTGAGGGGGTCTGAAGGACCTATTTGTAAAAGATGCAAGAATGAGAGAGGTTCCCATCATTTTTATCGATGGAATCACATGTATCCTAGTGAGCAACCTCATGTTCTAAGTGCACTTACCCAAGTTGAAGAGATGCTCATAGCACGTGTAAATCCTATGTTGTAAGCGACTCATGCTCGTGGTGGACAATATAAATATAGTGGCCACACAATCAGATTTTCGTAAGATATTTCTGTGATTGCTAGAAATCTTCCATGATGTGTTGAAGACCTCGACTTCCTAATTTTTAGAAGACGTGGTTCCCAATCTAAATATTATGAATTTTATGTGAAGCGATCACGGGTCATGAATGCATTGTATTACAAAATTCAAATGGATAAATTTTATCACGATGTTCAAATTGACATGGAATCAGTTGCTGCTCTCCGTGAAAACCCCAAAGATGTGTCAACTCAGATTAAATTTGTTGATTGTGATATTGAAGAAACACATAACAATGTTTTTGACATTCAAGGGTTTCACGCTGACCTTTTTCACTCCCATACTTCATCTTTTGTTGCTTGCCTACCCAATGAACGTAGAGAAGTGGAAGAAATAAGAACATTTATTGAAAATGTGCAGTCTTCACCTATTCAAATGGTCGATTGGCCAGCTATTGGTTCATCTCCAATTAATGAATATAATACTCAAGGGTTATTAGACATGGCATTCCCCACATTATTCCCCACTGGTGAGGCTGATTGGTTGCATCCATGTATTTGTGTCATTCATCTTCATGAATATGGATTGCATTTGCTCATATATTTTGATCAGAGATTTGGAAGCCATCCTCGCTTTCGTTACTTCTTATTGAGCATGATAAAGTGACATTGAAGCCAAGCAACTTCTGTTGTTTTTGTTAAGAAAAATATACATGATAACTCCCCAACAACAATTGAAGCCTTACGTCAACAACTTTCAGATTTACTTGATAATAAGTTGGTTAAGCATCTTATGCATTTTGGTTTTTCACTCAGAGGTACAAGGGCCTATTGGACAAAATTTCATACTGAACTTACTAACATGATTACTCAGTTGGGTTGTCCAAATTTGTTTTTTACATTGAGCGCAACTGACACAAAATGGACAGACTTGCATAATTTCATGCCGAGAAATGACAATTCTCATGGTTTTAATCAACATCGTATAAAAATTGAGAATGTTATCAGGTACCCGCATATAGTTGTCATGTTATGCATCATAGATTCAATATCTTTTGAGAAGAAGTAATCGAAAAATATCTTGGAGCTAAAGACTTTTGGTACTGGTTTGTATTTTCGTATTTATGTTAAATAATTTATTTCTTCCTTTTTATTGTTCTTTTCGGCTATATATATTTACTATATCTTCTTCTTTTTTAGATACGAGTTGCAACGTAGAGGATTGGCTCACATCCATGGATTCTTATGGTTGAAAGGTGCTCCTAACATGGAAAGATTAGATTGGTCTAATCCTTTAGATGTGCATGGTGCAAAGACATATTTTGATAGATATGTAATAGCATGGAATCCACGTGACATTCATCGCCGAAACATTATGGTTCCTCGAAGCATCAATGATGATCCATGCCTATTGAATACAGATAAGATATTTTCTTCCAATCCTCATGATGATTATGAACATTTGTTGAACCGTGTTCAAAGACATACAAAGTGCAGTGTAGATTCTTGCTTGCGTAAGAAAGGATCTATTATGAGTTTCCGCTACAATGCTCCATGGGATGTTCGAGATGAATCACTATTGTTCATAGATGAGAAACAAAGAAAGAAATATGAGCCAACGCGAAACGATAATAGGATAAATTTCCATAATCTAGATCTTCTTGCAATGTGGCATGCAAATGTTGATTGCCAACCAGTGGTTCCTTGTCATGTTGTCTTGAAATATATTGCTAAGTATGCTTCCAAAGAGGAAAAGAGGTCTAATAGTTATCAGGATATGCTAACAAGAATTTCAAATTCTGGTGCCTCGGAAGATTTTTCTATATCTACATATAGAAGATTCCTTTTTGAAACATTTGTTGATCATGACATTGGAGCCCAAGAAACATACCATATGTTACTAAAGATACCTCTTGTATTTTGTAGTCAAAAATTCATTTCCTTAGACGTTGGGAGAAAGTTTTTAAAAAAAATTCCAAAGAACCCTGTTACACATGATTTTGGTAATTCTGATGGTGTCCTAACAAAGATGTACTCAATATCCCAACAATAATATTCTCCTGAGAAAAATGGCACTTCTCTCCTTCCAGAAAACATATTTTTAAAGAGAGTTCACAGGCTTCCTATAGCCTAGGGTGTGATAATGCCTCATTCTCGCAGGCTTCCCTCAGCGAGGGTGTGAACCTCTCGCATTCTACCCATACACAGGGTGCGAACTTGTTTTTAGGCTTGGAGAAGAGAAGAAGTCTTAGGGGTTCTAGAAGGGAATCTTATAGAGGATGAGTTGGCATTCGTGTGGGTTGCATCCTACTGATTCCTATGATTTGGTGGAATCATTATCATCCATGTAACCATATCATATCTTCCTATATATTGAGAAGTTTCTCATGGAAAAGGTTAAGAAAGATTGAATGAGGAATTGGTGAAGAGATTGTGTGAGGAATTCTGCTTGAATAAAGTTTTGAGCTATCATTTGACCTACCAAGCTGGGCTAGATATTCTTCATATGATCGAAGAGCGAATGTGTGTTGGAACCAAGGACCAATGAAAGGAATATTGCAACATCAAGGTGATCAAGTTGTAATCTTCTATTTCTGTTTAATATGATACAACGACATGTCCCTTTCCCATAAAGCTATCATTGTTTTATTGTGCAATTCCTTGATCATATGCATAGGTTGACATTTGAATATACTTTGTTATCTTCACTTTGGTTGGTTTGTGTTGTCTTGGACTTGATTGCACGAGAGCGTCAGGGTGAAGCGGGAACAACAAAGACCCAAGGAAGTGATCTAAAGGTATGTTTCTTGTTCATATCTGCTAGTAGCTTCAATGGTCACAATATAGGGAAAGAGTAGTGTCCTGTCTTGTTTTGTTCTAGATTCAAGTGGATCTAGAGAGATCTATTAGTGTCTGCACCTACCGATTTGTTTTATAAAAAAATTGGCGACTCCACTGGGGACAGAACCCATTCTTAGTGGTTTTTTCTTGGTTTTTCCTTGGCCATTTTCTCTTGCCTTACAATTTTTCATTTCTACCAATCTTTGAGTCTTCAGAAGACCTTGACAAACTCTCTAGGTCTAGAATTCCCCTCGAAATTTTTATCTTTTTCCAAAAATTTTCCTAGATTCAGGCATTCTCGCACTGAACCCCTCTGTGGCCTGTGAGAACCCCTTGAGTTCACACTCTTCCTTTTATCCCAGTGTGAGATTCTCACACTCTTCTCTTAACTGGCCTGCGAGAATGCTCCATTCTCGAACTGCACAGTACTGCTAGCTTGCAAACCCATTTGAAAATTTTTGGATTTAAGGTCTTCTGCATACTCAGATGACTAGATTTATATGTGTGTTTGAAAGGAACTTCTTGGGCCATTGATTGATTGCTTCTTGACTTCATATGTTTGTGAACGATTGATCTTTGGAAATCAAAGATTATTCTTGTTCATCTTTCCTCGACTTTTATCTCTTGACCTCTGCAAGGATATAATCTATGATTCAGGAATCTGAGTGCTTGCTTGGTTGGGAGATGGTGATCGGTTTTAAAAGTTGGAATTAATTGTCTTTCTCAAATTTCCTGTTATTTGGAAACATCTACCCATGTGCATTTGAAAAGACTCTTTTGCTCAATTTGTCTTTTTGTCTTCATTGAAATATTTATTTGGGATTTTGCTGTGTGTTCTTTTCATTTTCATTGGTTTCTTATTATTTCAGTTCCATGTCTCTTGTTGCTTTCTAATCAAAATTAAAGACATTTTATTGTAAGCAACCTATTGTTTGAAAAACAGTGGAATTTAAATATTGAAGAAACACGAATGGAGAATTTTCATTGCTAGTGATTGTTTGATTCAACATCTTAAAGACTTGTGCATCATGTTTCATGTTGGTCTGGAAAATTCTTCTATCCTTCCCGTAAATAGGATTCATTGAAAGAAACTTGTAAATTTCATTCTTACTTGTGCATTTTTGGGTCAGAGTCCTATACAACATTGGTTTCAACTTTGATTCCTCTTGAGTAACAACAACCATTAATAAATATTGTGAAATTTTAAAATTTACCTAGTAACTTTTTATAGGGCTCTTGTACACCAACATTAGCTAGGATAGAACTTTGGAATAGACAGTGAGATACACTCTCCAAAGTACAAAACACACAATAGTATCTTGTGATAGGGAGTGTCAAATTCCACTTGCAACATTTTGTCCTGGGACGCCCTTCTCACATAAGGGTCAAACCTGAGGTCACGTTGAGATTGACAGAGTTACTCACCCTTCTTTGTTGATATCAGTGTAGAGATTGCACGTATTATCGGGGTCACTTGGAGGTATACCCACAATGATGAGTGGAAGCCTCTTGAGCTGACTGCAGGCTAGATACCCTACCCTTGTGTGTGGATCGTACTGTCGACTGTTCCCCCAGGCATTGTTGTTGTCAGTGGTAACCTTAGTTACCTATCTTCTTAGGTTCTTACACAAGGTGACTATGAAGGGGAAAGTCTTCACGGTACCTGGAGTTGTTGTTGGACAAACTCACTTAGGCTCCTTGGAGGATATACCCATGATTATGTGTGGGATCTTGCACCAGGGTGTAAGTCCGTTAAGCAAGTCATCAACATAACTTTTCCACTCTAGCCCCACCCCTTCTTGTCTCGTCGTTGCGACATTGGATTTCATCACCAACTAGTGACTTCGACATTAGAAGGTCTTGTTTGTCTGGTTTTGCTTCCTAGAGTTTAGTGCTTGTTGTTTATCTACCCAATTCGGCCTTTGATTTTCCTTTGTATTTTTGTTAATTCAATCACAATTGATCCTCCACATAATTGACGTATAATACATGGTTTAACCCCATAATATATGGAAGGTTCTCAACCCTTTCCTACTAGCTCACTAGAGGGCTCTCCTCAACAGATTGAAGTCTAGGACGTCACCACTCCACAAGTAGAGAGAACTGACTCTCTAGAAAGATTCTGAATTACCAATTCTAGAGAGGATTTTCAACTTCACCCCAATTCTGAGATACCTATTGTATGGGTTAATTCTTCTGGATATTTAGTTGATCAATCTTCTGGATCAACAACTGGACCTTACCCTGGACCTGACAGTCAAGATACTTTTTGGGCTACTGGCCTTTTTAGACAAGATCTCTTCAGCTCAGGAGAAGGCGTTGATATTACTGTCTCACCTGCACTGCCCGAGACATCCGATCTGGATGCAGTACCCTTTACTACCACTTACTACTTTGATGGTACATAAATTTCACTAGCTAGCCACATCTTGACTATCCCTCTCGAAATAGTCCATTATACAATGGCCACAGAAACCACGAGTCCGCATACCGGGATTCCAATTGCCAGCCAAGATCCTATTGGCACACCACTTTCACCTTGAATCACACTGACCCTTCCACCCATATCTCATGCATTAAATGCTTCTATCCCCACTACTACGCAGATGAAATTTAGGACTTTTGGTGATTCTTCTCCTTTTGGGCAATCTCCTGCCGGCTTCATTCCGACACTTCCTTTGTCTCCTTTCAGAGGATATTTTTCTTCCTCTACTGGAGGTACTTATCCTAGTGGCACCTCTTCGTCATTCACATCTACTAATCAAGTTCCTGTTGGTGGACAATTACACCAAGGAGGCCATACCCAAATCCCTTTTATGAGACAAGGTCCCATCGGGACTGAACCCCTGATTGGGTGGCAACTCCAGCCAACTTCACCCTTTTTACAAAATATACCTTCATCCCTAGCCCAGTACTAAAACTATCTTGTTCAACATAATCCTTTCTCGACTGGGGGGCAATAGCCTTAAGCTAGCTCCATCACTCCCCCCAGCTTAGGCTAGCCATACCCAGGCACGTCCAATCCCATATGGGGCTCAAATCCCCAGTCCTATACTCCTGTTCAAGGGTATAACCCTCTGAGTTATTTGCCTCCCCACCAATAGTCGAACCTACCTGGATCCTCGCATTACATGCACACTGCTTATGGTCCCACTAGTCTACCGATGGGCCTGCCTCCCCAAATTCACCAGTATCCACATGTGAATAGACAATTACCTTTCTTATCCACCTTGGACTTACAATATTTTTCACGAATATTGAATGACCCAATCTGTCACTCTCCCCACTGGCCTATTATACCAGCCAAATTACCATCGACACATCCCTAAATTCGATGGAAACCCAGGAGAGGATCCAAACAATCATGTCATGACTTTTCACCTTTGGTGCTCATCCAACTCTTTGATGGATAACTCTATTCGTTTACATATTTTTCAATGAACCCTTATAGGATCCACCGTGAATTGGTACATAGAATTAGCATGAGGTTTCTTCAATGACTTTAATACCCTTGCCATGGCCTTTCTCACCCATTACCAGCTCCCGATCCAATATGAAATCGGAACCAATATCTTGAGCTCTTTCAAATAGAGCAAAGCCACTCACATATCTGATCACATTCATGAGTGGAGTCACAGATGACGTCTCATCAAGCTCGAACTTTCCGATCAATTGCTTGCAGAATGGTTCACAAAATCCTTCATGAATGACATCACTCATGACATCGCTATGGGTGGAGTTGTCATAGAATAATAGGTGATCAGTTGTGCCCAGTATCTAGACCTCGTTTACTCACAAACAGGTACTCCTTATGACCTGCTCCCTAACGCAACTTGTGCTTCTACTTCTACTACTTCAACCACTCCTGCAGCTTCAGATACTGTTGATGGTGTGATTGGAACCTTCCATGCCCAACCTCATTATGTCCACACCTCAAGCACCAATCCCAAACCCATGTCTTCTAATGTTCAGAATGCTCTTTCTCCTACCCCTTCCACCGGCAAGACTTTCGAGGTAAATGTTGTTCAATCTACCCCTGCCGGCATAAATAAATCCAAGAGAGGAAAGGGTAAGACCCAGGAGGAAAAAAATACTCCACAAAATGAGAAGACTAAGACACCCCCTGTTGACCAGAGAGATAAGCACAAACCTCGATATCCTTGTCTTATTTGTGGTGATGATCACTACATGAAGGATTGTCCACATCGTTCCGAAGTTAACAAGTTCCTTCAAGGGACCCCCAAACCTTCCACTCCGACCATCTTGTCACAACCCTTCCCCTCACAAAAATAGGCTCAATTGGTTATCTGCAACCAACCATCCCCTTCTACTACATCGTATGTATTAATGTGTACCGGTGATTCAAAAAATAACAACATCACACTCACTACTCGCGCTAAAGATTATTCTTCTTCCAAAGAAAAGGTTGATCCGATACCACCTCCATTGGTTCAAACCTCTCCTACAACCCCACCTACCAATGGTCCTCTTCATCTCAAATGACCGAGCCTCGATACAATTCTTCACCCTCCCTTGAAGGGTTTTTTTTAGAAATTGGTTTTCAATCCCCATGCCCGTGCTGCCCAGAACTATAGCATTGTCGAAGATATGGCCCAAGCACCTTCTGCGATGTCAGCCCTCAAAGTCCTTCAAAGTTATCCCACACAAGGGAAGGAACTGTTGAAATCTATTGATGGAATTGACCCCACAGATACAAGTTTAATAATATTTGACTTCGAAGACCACATTTCAAGATTACCCCCTTAACTCGTGTTCCAAATACAGGTTATTGTCTCCGACAAGAACATCTGTAGAATTGTTATCGATGAGGGTGCCTCGATGTGTGTCATGTCTTTCACTTGTTGGAAAGCTATCGACTCTCCTCCTTTGAAAGAATCCCACAACACACTTAAAGCCTTTAATGGCTCTAGTTTCAAACCTTACGGTGTTCTTTCTTCATTTCCCATTACGTTAGAAGGCAAAACGGTACAAGTCAAAGTGGAAGTCTTTGACGCTCCTCTTGATTACAATATTCTTCTTGGTTGTAGCTAGATTGACTCCATGTGTGCAGTTGTGTCAACTCTTTTCTGTGTCGTATGTTTCCCGCATCAAGGAAAAGTCATTACCATTGACCAATTGGCCTTCTTTCATTCTGATACCCATACTGGCAATGTTCCATTCATTTCCAAAACTCCTCCTAGGTATGAGAGTGTCGGGGTTGTTCTTCTCAAAGACTCCTCTTTGATGGGTACTTTCCCCATCCCACCACTCGATAATCCACCTTTGTCTGTCACTTCAATTAATATGATCTCCACCTCAGTTCCTAACATCCATTCCCCTCACGACCCATGGACAGTCTCGGAACCCACCAATCTTCTTAGTTATGGTGACAAAATGCCTCTGAGTCTGGTTGAGTTTGCTTATCAATCCATTCAATCGGCCACTCTTACTACCCCTTCTCTTGATACTTCATCTCCTGATCCTTTCCGCATTATCTTTCCCATAGAAGAGATGATTATGTTGGTCATGTCCATGGAAGACACACCTTGGGGTGATGGGCATCATCATTCCATTCTCTTTCTAGAACAATCCGCTATCAAGAGTTCTCAAGGACTCTCAACTCCCTTGACAGTTGTTGTTATTTCCACCATTCCCGAGTCTACACGAGATGTGATTTACAAAGGGAACTTCAGTAATATTTCACCCACGATCCCCCTCGATATCGCCATAAAACCTGGAATCATTGAAAATGTGCATGTTGGAGCTTCATGTTCCCGTGACGAAGTTCTCCACTACAAGTCTCTTTTTCAAGAGTTTCATGACGTCTTCTCCTGAAGCTATGAAGAAATGCTCGGTATTGACCCTACTATCGTGATACATGAGATCAAGACATATCCGGATGCTAAAACCATCCGACAACAACTTTGTCTAGTTCACCCGCATAAATCAACTGCTATCAAAATTGAAGTTGAAAAACTCCTCAAAGCCGGGTTCATTTACCCTGTGGCCCTAACTGATTGGGTTTCTAACCTTGTTCCAATTGATAAGAGGCAAGGAACTATCCACGTGTGCGTTGATTATAGGGATATTAACGAATCTTGTCCCAAAGACAACTTTCCTACCCCCTTTGTCGACCAAAATCATCGACGACTATGACGGAAGCGAAATCTTCTCCATGATGGATGGATTCTCCGATTATAATCAGATCAATATCGTCCCCATGGACCAACATAAAACTCCCTTTATTTTTCCTTGGGGCATGTTCACTTATCAAAAACTCCCTTTTGGTTTGAAAAACACCAGCGCCACCTTTCAGCGTGCCATGTCTTACGCCTTTCACGATATCAAGCATACTTTCCAGCCTTATCTTGATGACTTACCTGCTCATTCTATGCGTCGAGTTGATCATCCTGCACACCTCCACGCCATTTTCCTTTGCTGTCGATTTTACCATATCCGTTTAAATCCCCACAAGTTTGTTTTTTACATATAATCCAGTCGACTTCTATGATTTATCATTTCATGCCAAGGGATCTGGGTTGATCCCTTGAAGGTTGAGACCAATCTCAATCTTCCTCCCCCTTCTCCACTTTGCTAGCTACAAAGTTTGCAAGGAAAGGAAAACTTTTTTCGTCGTTTCATCCCCAACTATGCTGATATAGCTCTTGGATTCACACTCCTGCTCAAGAAGGGATCCGATTTTTTATGGGATACCACTTCCAACAAATCTTTCAAAGCTTTGAAACTATCCTTGACACGTACCCTGCTACTCTTCCCACCTTACTACCGTTGTGATTATTTCCTCTACCTCGCAGCCTCAGACCTTACCATCGCTATGGTTCTCGTCTAGGAGGATGATTATCATGATGAACATGTCATCTATTACTTGATTCATAATCTCACAACTACCGGAACCAAGTATTTACATGTTGAAAAGATGGCCTTGGATGTCATCCAAGCATTCCAACATTTCCGGCACTATATCCTCTCTCGCAAAACTACCGTTATTTCTACCTGCAACCCTATGCAACACATTCTTACTCGCCAACTGCTAGGGGGAAAATACTCCAAATGGATCATAATGCTACAAGAGTTTGACTTAGAATTCGAACACGCTAAGTCCAAGAAATCCTTAGTTTTTTCCAAGTTGATTTGCGATCTTCCCTGTCCTGAGATAGAAAACGTAGCACCAGATTCCTTACCTAACGAATCTCTTTTCCTGATCAGTTCCGATGACCTTTGGTATAGAGATATCATCATATATATTCAAACCTAGACTTTTCAGCCTCATTTGTCTAGTGTTGACCGACGTCGAATACGCTATCAAGCTCGTCAATACATTATCCTCGGTGATACTCTTTATCGTCGAGGGGTTGACTCTGTTTTTTTACGTTGCCTCACTTTTGACGAAGCTGAGAACATCCTCAATGACTTTCACTCGAGAGCATGTGGTGGTCACATGTTTGGGTATGCTACTGCTCAAAAAATATTGCATGCCAGCTAATTTTGGCCTTCGTTGTTTAATGACTGTATCATTTCCATCCGAAAGTGCCATGCTTTCCAGGCCTATAATCACAAGATATGCTCACATCCTGCTCCTCTACACCCCGTGGTGTCTGTTGGTCCATTTGCTAAATAGGGTATTGATTTCATGACATGTCACTCTCACTCGGCCAGGGGGCATGGTTACATTATTGTAGCTATAGATTACTTTACGAAATGGGTTGAGGCAATGCCGACATTCGACAATACCAGATGGATAGCTGGATTATTCATATTCAATCACATCATTGCTTGTTTTGGTGTTCCTCAGGCTATCATCACCGATCACGGTAGCCACTTTATAAACTTCATGATGTCTGAACTTGCTAAAAAGTTGGGTCTTTGCCACGAAAACTCGACACCCTATTACCCACAAGCCAATGACCAAGTTGAAGAAATAAACAAGGTCCTCATCACCATGCTTCGACAAATTATAGGGATTAATAAGACAAGTTGGCACACGATGTTGTTTTCAGCATTGTGGGCATACCGGACATCGGTAAAGTCTGCTACCGGGTTTACACCTTTCCAACTAGTTTATGGTCTAGAAGCCATCCTAAGGATTGAATGTGAGATACCTTCCTTGAAACTAGCCGTCGAACTCTAGCGAAACACCTATGTAGAAGAAGAACGTATGTTGCACCTCATGCAATTAGATAAACCTCATCACGATGCCACTTTATTCGTTGAAGCCCTAAAAAAATGTGTCAAGGCCCAATATGACAAACATGTCAAGCCTCGTGTTTTCGCCGAAGGCGATCTAGTTCTCCTCTACGAACAAGATCGGGATATCCTAGGAGTTGGAAAGTTCAAAGCTATGTGGCGAGCTCCTTATATCGTTAAAGAAGTTTTGTAAAAATGATCCTACGAGTTATTGGACTACAATAGTATCCCATTGAGTGAACCTAGAAATGGGTTGTACTTAAAGAAGTACTATGCATAAGATCACATGTGCAAGAATGCTTGTATTTTAATGTAACATAATTTTTTCTTTGTTTGGATTTTGTGTAATTCGACCTCTACCCTCAAACCCTTATGATACATTATGTTTGGTTTCCAGATGTCTTCGCTACCCCACATTGTCTTCACTTATGGATCTAGCCGTAGTACGTGGAGTCTTGCATCTGCTGCTTGGGCCATTTACGCCCCCACAAACAAACTCATCACTTTACAAGGTGTGTGTCTCGACTGTGCGACCAACAATATTGTAGAGTATAGCACCATTATCGAATTATTGACTGATGTTATCACGCATCGTATTCATCATTTGATTATACAACTCGATTCGTAGCTAATAGTACTATAGTTAAGTAATGTCTATGCTATTCAAAGTCCTACTTTATTACGGGTATATTTGTGAATTTGCCTCTTGGAACGTTATTTTGATTATATTGAGTATCAACATATTCCTAGATGTCCAAATACATTAACTGATGCATTAGTTAACTATGTATTAGA
>ML780663.1:78602-95227 GCA_009831015.1 Picea engelmannii | reverse complement strand
CCCGTTTTCCCGCCAAAAATTCACTTTCCCTCATTTTTGCCAATATTTGCCTATGTTACCATGTCTTCTTCCGGAGGAGATTTTGAGCAAACGGGGATGGATTTTAAAAATCCAAGAGAGATTTTTTCTCATCACGGGATGAAGAACAAAACGATTTTTCCAGTTTTTGCAACGGAGCTATGAGGCGGGAGAGTCGAAGACATCTTTGAGGCCTATTTTTCCAGATTTCAAATTTCTCGTTTCAGTCCCGATTTTGCAGGAGCTGCCATAGCCAGCTAGGGACGAATTTGGCGAAACTGAAAGATTTTTTTGTCCATCACATGCCCATCTACAATAACCTCTTTCATTTTTTTCCCATGTGTCATCATTGAAGAGAGAATCACGTCTGATTGGACCCCTGTTTCGCAGAAAAATGGTCCATTTTTCATGGCAAAAAACTCTGAAGTTAGTGGGAGTGGTGGCTATTTTTGACCGAGGCGGTTAAACCATCTTGCGAAACTTGTCAGGATGACCTATCTTATTTATTGAGATGATTTGAATGTAAAAGGGTTGGATCTTCACGCCCTGTGGCTATCAAGCTGTAACTTTTTTAATAGATCTGCCATTAATGAAAGGGAGGCACTTGACAGGATTCTTGCGTATGTTCACTGGTGATGTGATTTTCTCAGTTAAATGTTTTCTTGCTATGTAACCACTTTGTTTTCTGAATCTAATCTCTAAGAATAGCGTTATGTCTCAGGATTTATCTCTGATACCCTGTTTCCAATTCTAGAGATTTAAGTGTTTATCTTCTAAATATCTTCAATTAAGAGATTCTTCAGTGCTTGTTAGTTGAAGTTATTTTCATCATCTGTTCTTCCATTCATCATTTAAGCTGCAAAAGATCCAGTGAATGTATCATCTCTCCCTGTGGAATTCATCCTACCTCGTTTATGGATGTATTTCATTCCTAATTAATTGCAGACCCCATAGCCCAATGGATGTGTAAACTGTCTCAACCAATTTATAAACCCTTTTTACAACAAAGCCCATTGTTTTCATTAACTAGCCTAATATCTCTTCAAACAGAGCTAAATCAGACAGAGAGATCCCTCTCTGAGTCTTGGAGGGCTAGATCCAAGACTCGAAGCATTTTTGATGTTGCCTCTGTAACTGCCTTACAGCCTTGGGAAAATTACAGAGTGCTAACAGGACAAAACACAATGATGGATACCACGATTTGACGGATTTTCATTTCATAGCAATGGATTTTTGAGGTTTAAAAGTTGGATCTATATTCCACCAAACAATGAGTTGAGGATGTTGATCCTAAGCGAGGGGCATAGAGAAGTATACATGTCTCATCTGGGAGTCACGAAGATGAGGGCAGACCTTTAACCATTATTCTTCTGGAAGGGAATGAAGGCCGACATAGTCAACTATGTGGCCAAATGTCTAGAATGTCAACAGGTAAAGGCTGAACATAGACACCCAACATGATTACTCCAACCACATCCCATTCTTGAATCAAAATGTGAGGTTATTTTGATGGATTTTATTGTTGGATTGCCACTAACGACAAGGAGACATGACTTGATTTTCGTAGTAGTAGACACTCTAACGAAGAGTGCTCACTTTATTGCTATATGTATGATGTATCAGGTGCCTAACATAGCTAAAGTTTTAATCAATGAGATTGTGAGGCTACATTGCGTGCCTAAGAGGATTATATCCGATTGAGGATCGATGTTTATCGAAATATTTTGGACAAGTTTCCAAGAGGCCTTGGGAACCCAACTTAACGTTAGTACTGTGAATCACCCGGATACTGATGGACAGACTGAACGAATGAACCAAACCTTGGAGGACATGTTGCGCATGTACGTGATGGACCAACAAAAGAATTGGGAGGAATTCTTGTCGCTAGTGAAGTTCTCTTACAACAACAGTTTCTAGAGCACCATTAAGATGGCGCATTTCGATTTTCTTTATGGGAGACCGTGTCAGATGCCCTTGAGTTGGGATCAGCTTGAGGATAGGGTCCTAGTGGGACCAGAAGCAATCCAAGAAATGGAAGAGAAAGTGAAAAAAATAAGACAAAGGATTAAAGAAGTACAGGATTGACAAAAGAGTAATGTCGATGCGCACCGTGTCGATCATAGTTATGAGGTCAACGATTGAGTCTTCTTGCAGTTGAAACTGCATAAGAGTTTGATCCAGTTGGAAAAAGGGGCTAAAATATCTCCTAGGTTTTTTGTAACCTACAATATTTTGGAAAGGAGAGGCCCATGGCCTATTCAATAACCTTGCCTAATTCTTGAGGCTTTTTGCTCAATGTATTTCACGTCTCCGTTTTAAATATTTATTTAGTGATCCTACACATGTTTGACTTGAGAACCTCGTGGGTGTCGGATGAGGAGGTGCTCATGGCTGAGCCAATATTCATATTGGATCATTGCATTCAACAGCTATGGCGTTGAACAATAGATCAAGTCAAGGTCTATTGGGGCAACTATAGTCCACACTCGACGACCTGGGAGGACGCATATGATATGGGCCAATAGTTTCCATTTTTGTTTGATAGATAGACATATGATACTGTGATACAATTTATTTCAGAATTTATAATGTGAAACTTCAGGATGAATTTTAGAGTAAGAGGGTGTGTATGTAACATCCCTCTCCTGCGCACTGAGCGAATATATTATTTGAGGACACTTGCTCGCAAGTGATCCAGATTATTATGTTATTAAAACTTTTGATTTTGACTATGAGGCGGTATGGGTTGATGACGTTTTGTTTTACACATTGACATAGACATGTGCTATTGACTCGGTTTTACTGAGTGTGTAGGGTTTTGGACCTTGAGGATGCAGAGGCATCGATGGAACCTCTTGGACTCCAGATCAAGTCAGGGAGTGTAACATTGGGGTTTGATTGTTTTTTCTATGATATTAGTGCATCTGATTAGATGATATGATATGGATAAGTTTTGACATGATTTGTTGATGATGCAGGCTGACGATAACTTGCCAACCAGACTTACATATGGAGTAAAGGGGTCATGCATGATGTAACGAACCTCCCGTTTGTCATGACATAAACCTCTCCAACAAGTGAAATATTTTTTTGTGTGTGTGCATGTGTACAAGGGTAATAAATACATTATACTCTACGTAGCAATGCGACGATGAACACGTCGCATGCAACAGTGATAAGAAAATAATGACCTAAGATGCACATCAAGCATCAAGAAGCAAAGAGCGACAATCAACCGATGAGAATAAAAATACTAACTACCCGCCCACCATACCCTGCAATGGTTAGGACCTCTAGGACACATAAGCAATGCTCAAGCCTAGGTTCCCATCGATTTTGACCATTTAAGGTCTCAGGGTTGGCAACTATTATGCTGAACAAGGAGGTGTATACATCCCGCCTGACATAAGCAGACCAAGCCAATAATCAAGGACAATCATTAATTACTAATCAACGACCCCCTCCATGGAAGGCACAAGCTAAAAACAACTTCACTAATTCCTGATCACTCATCGAGTCAAGCTAGTCAATAGTCATCATCTTTTTTAGCCATTTAACGTGAGCCCATATTAGCATGCCTAAAGAAAAATATCATTATCCTTAAAACAAATTCATTTGTGCAATTTTATGTTAAGAACCAAATATCAATATAGCATAGAAAAACCTCAGAAAATGTACTCAACGCCTTGGAAAAGAGATAATTTCATATAATAAGCCTCTTTGAGGGGGCAACCTCCTTTTACCCCACTTAAATGTTGAAGTACAAGATGATTCAAAATTAAAATGTCTCCTTGGTATATATAGGAGACTAGGAGGTATAATTACAACTAATGGCCTAAAGACGGCATAAATAAAATAGCATTACTAATCTAATATGCTCCAATTAAGGGGTAATGAGCCAATATTAGGGATTAACATGCCCCTCCCCTTGAGACAAGTGTTTTCCTCAATGCTTGAGTAACTCTGGATTCTTTTGTATAAAAGACTCATCTTCTCAAGTGGAATCTTTAGCCGATAGTTTCCTCCATTTAATGAGATACTCTGAAATGGATCTATTCCTCAGCTGGCATATTCTTGTATCAGTAATGGCTTCAGGATCCAATATGATTTTTCCTTCCTCGTCAACTTCCGACAATATAGTTTGAACTGGGATCTTGTCACCTATAACCTTCTTTAAGAATGAAACATGAAAAACTGGGTGTACTCGTGAATATGCAGGCAACTCCAATTTGTATGCCATAGTACCAATCTTTTGCAACACCTTATAAGGGCCATAGTACTTTGGTGACAATTTATTATCCTTCTTGTCTTGCTTGAGGGACATCTGTTTGTATGGTTGTAGTCTTAAAAATACCCAATCCCCTAGTTCAAAACTTATTTCACTATGATGTTGATCTACTTGTTGTTTCATGCGATTTTGTGCCATGGTCAAGTTGTCGTTTAAGATTTGGAGAACTTGTTGTTGATTCTCAATGTGATATTCCACCGCTTGAACCTTAGATTTTTCTTTTAGAGAAGAAGTGATGGAAGGAGGGTGGTATCCATAAAGTGCCATAAATGGTGTCATTTTTGTTGTAGTATGAAAGGAAGTGTTATACCACCATTCTGCCAAAGGTAACCATTTGAACCATTTGAACTAAGGTGGTCTTCCAGACATTTTTTCACTATCTTAGTTTGTCCATCAGATTGAGGATGATAGGATGAGCTATGAGCCAAATGAGTACCCAAACAGGAAAATAATTCTGTCCAAAAATGTCCAGTGAAGATGGGATCTCTGTCACTTACAATAATCTTTGGGCTACCATGTAGCTTTTGAACTGTCTCCATGAATGTGGTGGCAACTGTAATAGATTTGAAGGGATGAGAGAGTGCACAAAAGTGTGCGTACTTGGTCAGTCTATCAACAATCACCATGGTGACACTCTTTCCTTCTGGCTTTGGTAACCCTACGATGAAATCCATGGAAACCTCCTCCCAGTGTTAACTTGGGATGGATAATGGTTGTAAAAGACCTGGGGTCTTAATTGTTTTCACCTTATTTTGTTGGCAAACCAAAAATTCTACCACAAACCTTTGAACATCGGTTTTAATGCCATCCCAAAAAAAATCCTTCTGGACTCTACGGTAGGTTTTCAAAAATCTCGAGTGCCCTTAAAGAGGTGATGTGCAAAGCTCCTATCTTGACCACTCCAGACTTCACAAAAACCTTTATTGTGGAATGTGATGCCTCGGGAAATGGAATTGGTGTTGTCAAAAATCTTGAGTGCCCTCCTACTGGAGAGGTGTGCAATTCCAATAGTACATTTTTTTTGAGTTGGGAGTTCTTACATAAATATAAGCGATCTTTGTACCATAGTGAATCATTTTTCCATGTAAATGTATTTGGTGCACTGGAATCCTACTGCAACCTTTGAATGAGAGTCCACACTTTTTCGTCATTATTCCATTCATCCCTTGCTTCTATTATCCAATCGGGTTGGATGATCAAGATAGCATAGAGAAAGGCCTCGACATCTTCATCATTTCTTGAGAGTGCATCTGCCACAATATTTTGCTTCCCCTTTTTATAGAAAATTTCAAAATCATAACCCAATATCTTGGTTACCCATTTTTGTTGTTCTTCTGAAGATAGTATTTGTTCCAAGAAGTATTTAAGACTATCATGATATGTTTTGACCTTGAAGTGCCTACCTATTAGGTAAGGATGGAATTTCTTCAATGCATGTAGTATTTCCTTCATTTCTTTCTCATAAATGGGTTTGTGTAAGTCCTTTCCCTTGAGTGGCCAACTTTCAAAAGCCAGGGGCCTTCCTTCTTGCTTTAGGACAGCACCAATTCCATTTCCCGAGGCATCACATTCCACAATAAAGGTTTTTGTGAAGTTTGGAGTGGTCAAGACAGGAGCTTTACACATCACCTCTTTAAGTTGTTCAAAATCTTTAGTTGCCTCTAGAGTCCATGAAAATTCATCCTTCTTAGTTAGTGTCGTTAAAGGTGCAACTATTCTTCCATAGTTCCTAACAAACATGCGGTAGTAATCTATCAAACCGAAAAATCCTCTAAGATTCTTTAATGTTTTGGGAATCGACCGGTCCATCATGGCCTTAATCTTGTTAGGGTCTACCTTCACACCTTCATGAGATACAATATCACCCAAATACTCTACCTCCTTTACTCCAAAGAAACATTTGGATGGTTTGGCATGTAGTTGTTTCTCCTTTAGTAGTTGTAGCACCTTGTCAACATGTCGCACATGATCCTCCCAAGACTTGCTATAGATTAGTATATCATCAAAAAATACTAACACAAATTTTCGAAGGAAGGGCTTGAAAATAGAATTCATCAATCCTTGGAATGTGTAAGGTGCATTTGTAAGGCCAAAAGGCATGAGGAAAAATTCATAATGGCCTTCATGGGTTCAGAATTTTGTTTTAGGATATCTTCTTCCTTCATTCTGATCTGATGATACCCTAAACAAAGATCCAATTTTGTGAAATAGATTGCTCCATGTATTTCATCTAACAATTCATCAATGACGGGAATGGGAAACTTATCTTTAATAGTGATCTTGTTGAGCTGTCTATAATCTGGACACATATACCATACGCTATCTTTCTTGAATACCATTACCACTGGTGCAGAGTAAGAACTTTGGCTAGGTCTAATAATTCCATCCTCTAACATTTCTTCAACCATGCCCTCAATTTCACTCTTCTGGGCGTAAGGGTATCTGTATGGCCTGATCTTAGGAGGAACACTCCCAGGAATTAGGTGACTTTCATGATCATGATTTCTAGTGGGTGTAAGACCTTTGGGAATATCTTCAAATACTTTGGAATGCTTATCAATGATTCTTTGGAGATCTTGAGGAATAGATGGCTTAGATGTTTGAACATCTAGTGAGCATAGTTGTGCAATAATGCCTTGAAGCCCCTTTTTCAATAATTTTGTCATGTCGTTAGAGCTTATCACCTAACCGGGTTTCCTTGTGATACCTCTTAACTCAATTTCTTTTCCTTCGAATGAAAATTTCATGAAAAGTTATTGAAAATTAAAATCCATTGTTCCTAATGATTGTAACCAATGGATTCCTAGTATAGCATCTACACCACCCATGTGTATAGCAATCATTGGAATATTCATTACATATTCCCCCATAGTAAGATTGAT
This sequence comes from Picea engelmannii, assembly GCA_009831015.1. Lineage (NCBI taxonomy): Eukaryota > Viridiplantae > Streptophyta > Pinopsida > Pinales > Pinaceae > Picea > Picea engelmannii. The sequence continues at coordinate 88,039 of ML780663.1, read as the reverse complement.
CTTATTGCATTTTCCTGAGCAATTGATAGTTCCTCCATATGCAATCATTACTTGAAACTCTGGTGCTGGATGTACAAAGCAATTGATATCTTTGGCTAATTTATAGTGAATGAAATTATGAGTACTACCATAATCAATTAGGAATATTATCTTTTTCTTTTTGATGTATCCTTCGATCTTGAGGGTTTGAGGAGTGCTAATTCCAGCCAATGCATTACACGGTATCATGGGAGTCAACTCTTCAGAAGAAATTGCTTCTACGTTTTCATCTTGAGATGGTTCTTGTTCTTCTTCTTCTTCCTCTTAACAATCTATGTAGAATAATTTCTTCTCACCACACTTATGTCCCTTACTATACTTGTTGTCACAATTAAAGCATAAACCTTTTTATTTTTTTTCCTCCAATTGTTGAGGTGTCAACCTTGTAGGTTGAGGTGTTTTAGAAGAAGAAGCATTGTTCTCTCTATAGATGTTAGGATTGGTCCTTCTAGTAGCCATAGCCATATTTTTACTTTCAACATTTCTTGCCACCTTAAATGAATTCTCCAATGTTTTGGGTTCCCAAAGGTGAACCTCGTGTTGAATGTGATCCTTTAAAGTTCCTATGAATACATCAATCAAGTGCTCATCTGGAATATCACTTACCTTTATATTCAATCTTTGGAAGTTCTCAATGTGCTCGGTAACTGAACCCTTTTGCTTTAGATTTATCAATTGGCTAAAGAAGGTATTGCTCCTTGTATCCTCATAGTGTGCTATCATTTCTTCCATAAAAATTGTCCAAGTAACGAGTGATTTGTGAGAAAAAATCCATCTATACCATACAAATTGATTAGGTTCTAAATATAAGGAAGCAATTCGTACCTTTTGTGCATGTGACACATTATGGAGATCAAAGAATTGCTCCATCTGAGGTATCCATGTGATTGGGTCCTTGCCATCAAACTTCCTCATATCAATCTTAGGAACGTGGTTGGTACTCAAAACAAAGTTGGAGTTTCTCCATTCTTGATTCACCTTCCTTGTGTCCTCATCATGAATTTCATGGGATGCGTTTTCACTTTCAGGTGTCTTCTCTGTTACGAAATTTTTCAATACTTCCATGATCTCCCCTTTTAAACCATCCATCTTAGTATCCAACATAGATTCCATTGAATCCATATTATTTTGTAGTTCATTTATGTCCCTACACATTTCTTCACCTTCATCAAGAGTCCAAGTAGGTTTTTCTAGAGGCTTATTTGGTGTAGAAGTTCCCTTTTTTGGTGGCATGTTGGCCAAGTATCACTTTTGAACCTTGATTTTGGGGTGGTTCTACTGGACAATATATCTTCTATTGTATCTCCCAAGTTTCATCCCTTCTGGGTATGAAAATATATTTTATGTAGTTCTCTGATATTTCTTCTCTGCAATTCCACAGGTCTGATCAAAATTGGATGTGCCAAGTGGAATTTATGGTAACCTCCCCAGAACTTGCCGATTTTTGGCCTTTCCAAGAGATCTCACTTGTATAGAATTCCCCACACAAAATAATTGATATAAATTCTGAAACTCACACCCAAAATACTATAGAATGTCCACGATCCAATGCAACCAGTCCCACTCAATTTGGATACTCTAGGAATAAGTTATGATTTTTTTACCTAGAACACCTTCTTGAGACTAGTCAATAGGACTAGTCAGATACCCTATATTACACAGGGTGTATCTGCAAATTTAATATGACCCAGATGTTGAACGTTTTACCACATATACCATACTAATTTTTGTAAATATAATCCAAATTTCAGGGTCTGAAACATTACATAAGCATTTTTATAGAGAAAATTCCTCAATGACTCATTTCAAGATGATTCTAGAACCCTATCTTGTACAGGTTGTATCTCCAAAATTATAAGGCATCAGGAGCTGAATTTTGAACCCAACGTACCTTGATAAGTCTACTAAATATCATCCAAGCCATTCTTTTTGAAACATTGTATAAAAAAAATTATATCAAAAATTCCAAGGTGTCTCAGATGCAGCAGCGAAACCTCAAGACCTTGAGCTCTGATACCATATGTTAAGAACCAAATATCAATATACCATAGAAAAACCTCAGAAAAAGTACTCAATGCCTTGAAAAATAGATAATTTCAGATAATAAGCCTCTTCGAGGGGTAAACCTCCTTTTACCCCACTTAAATTTTCAAGTACAAGATGATTCAAAATGAAAATGTCTCCTTGGTATATATAGGAGACTAGGAGGTATAATTACAACTAATAGCCTAAAGCCGACATAAATAAAATAACATTACTAATCTAATATGCCCCAATTAAGTGGTAATGAGCCAATATTAGGGATTAAAATTTTAAATTATAAGTGCCATGAGAGTTCCATCTATATCAATATGCCTTAAATTATTATTAATGTCATAAGTATTCTATTTGAAAATAATGATCTAATAATCATGTAGTTATATATATAACAATATATAAAAAATAGATTATTCACCCCTTAACAATCGTTACACTAAATTCCTCATCCCAAAATAATAATAGTAATAATAATTGTTATTATTATTATTAATAATTAATAGAAATAACACCTCGTTACTTTAAACATGTTAATCATAAAAAAAATCTTAAACCATTCATGACCATATAAAGATATTTAAATACAGATTTTGTAATACTCATACACCTCATCCATTCGGAATAAATAAAGAATCTACACTATAATGGTTCATGTACTTTTCGATACACCTATAACATGACATAATAATAAAAGTCCGATTAAAAGATATTATTGACTAAATTAAGTGAAGAATCAGGGCAGTAGCTGCACTGGGAGTGAGTATAGCTGCAAAGCAATTTTAAGTTTTATAATTATTTTGGGTTATTCATTTTTCAAGGGCACGAGCTCCACTTGTTTACCAGGGTGCACAATTTTTGGCAAAAATAAGGAATGTTCATCTCAGAAATCCAAAGGAAGTAACGTTACTAATCTGTAATTTAAGAATAAGAAATCCTTTAATTAGAATGTTGCTCCTAAGTTTGTATTGAAGGATTAGATTGTTTTTTTTGTTTCTTATCTATGTTTCAAAAACATTGATGGTTATAACAGGCAACTAATATTCCATAATCAACTAAAATTTTAAGGAGGAAGATCTTCATTCACCAAGGACGGAATTCGCCAGAAAAGAATTTGCAGTAACAATTTCACAAAATGGATTTGCCAGAAAAAATATTACAAAACAAAAATGCCAAAGATGAATTTTGTCAGAACGAATTTGCCAGAACAAATATTACAAAATGAAAATGCCAGAGATAAATATTGTCAGAACGAATTTCCAGAACCAAACTTAAAAATGAAAATGCCCAAGATGAATTTTACCAGAACAAATTCACCATTACACCCATCACAGAACGAATTCAAATTTGTTTCTTATCTAGTTAAATAACATAAGTAATATGTATATATATATATATATATATATATATATATATATATATATATATATTATAGAATGAATTCGCCATTACCAAACGAATTTGTCATTACATCCATTACAGAACAATTTCAAAATTTTTATTTATCTATTTAAATAACAGAGGTAAATATGTATATCTATTACAGCACGAATTCTCCATTACAACGCATCCATGTATATACAACAATGCATTATAACTATATCAGTGATTGTCAATGACTGTAAAACTATAGAACAATAATTTAAATGCAAATATACCACATCCGGGAAAATACAGTCGCGAACAGTAATGCAGAAGCGTAAGGATCATAGTGGTAAGCATTAAATATGGATATCTTGGTAAAATCACAGTGGTAACACAAAAACACTATTTCAATGATAGAGCTAAAGCTATTGGTTTTATTCTCCCTATTCACATAGTTGAATTTCAATTCTATTTACTATAATCACCACTTCCATTGCTATAGTAGAAATAAACTATCGATCCATAGCAAGAGTAATATGATATTTTCAGGTGTCAAAGCCAATAAAATTGTGGTGTGTTAACCCTACGGATCCAAACTAAGGTACAGTAAAACCCAAACCAGAACGCTGACCACAATAATTTTAGGCAATCAATCGAACGACAAAATCTCAAGACAAAATTCATCCATTTACAAAACAACATACAGATCCAAGAATAAGTTCTTATTGCATTGTACTATACAAAATAAAAGAGCGTACCGTTGCCTTATCGCCCACCTCGAATGATGTCGGTGCTCTCCGTGCCGCACCCGCTCGCCGACCGTCGAGACCTCACCGATACCTCCCAGCCAATGCTAGGGGTACTCTTCTTCCCCCTTAGCCTCCCGAGCCATAAAGGGGACACATACTATCTAGAATTTATGTCTAGCTCGCAGCTCGCCTCACAAGGCCGAGCTATCACTCCTCTCCGAGCTGGGAAATCCCAACTCCCACAAGTAAATTAGTCAAGTCACTATTCCTACAGCATAACATTACGCTAACATCTGATCCTCTTATTCCTTCTCCTCCCTCTCTTTTATAGAGTTTTTGAACTTCCATTCTCTCCCTAAATCTCATTTAATTTATGTTTTAATAAAAAATTCCTAAAAATTCTCCTTCATACAAGTGTCACCCATCACCCACATTCCTCCAATAAATATTTTCTTTAATTTATTAATTGTCTTATTTCCCTCACCCACCTAGAGTTACTCCTAAAATTACTACTAGGTGTCCCTAGATTCCCTTACAGGTTTTAAAGGCTTTCCCTATTATGAAGTTGTTAATTTAGTTCAATTTAGAAGGTTCTTAAATGCAGATTCTTTACTAAGTTGACCTCCGATTTTTTACCATAAGTTCCCCTCTTTCCCTTTTTATGTTACCTCCATTCCCTAGTTTCCTAATTTTTATATTTCCCTCTTTCCCCTTTTATTGAGCTAAAAATGGAAGTTGTGCAATTTAACCTCTTTTCCCTTTTATTATTAATTTAATATCTTTTTAAACTATCAAAAGTTAAAATAATCAATTGCCTCTTTACGTTTTACATCCACACATTTTATTTAATTTCTTACTCTCTTCATGTTACCAAAAAAATTTTATGAAGTCCAAATTATTACTTAAGTGCTTTTAAATTATATATATATATATATAGATAGATAGATAGATAGATAGATATGACAAAATTTTTACCCCTAATGAATTTTAGACTTAGAACTTAGATTTTGATCCGGGGGACAATTAATTAGGGAAATTGTTTTAAAAATTCTTAATGTGTTATTTGTGTTAGGGCCATCTAGGCTCATCCCTCTATCATTATCCATGAGATGTGCCCTTCAGGATGCACTAGGTGCTCCAAGGGTGCCACTCGCCTCATCTTTTCCTTTGCGCAATGTGCCCTTCAGGACGCACTATGTGCTCCAAGGTTGCCACTCACCTCTTGACTGATTGGTAGACATCAATAACCCTTGGAGTCAACACTCCACCAGGTGAACTTGTGGGAGACTAAGGGATTCTAAGGAATCAGGCCCCTACCTTATTGCGTGCCCCTTAGAATCATCATGAGTGACTGTCGTAGTCTTCCCTCACGGCATCGTGGGTCCTCTCGAACTAGGTAATCATTAACCTACAGTCTGAGCCATGGCGGGAGTGCTAGTAGGTTGTGGCAGGTCTGTTGTCCACACCTCTCCCTCAACCTCTCTGGTAGTCGTGTGTGGCCCCTTTACTCCATATGTGAGTCTGGTCGGCAAGCTATCATTAGCCTGCATCATCAACAAATCATGTCAGAACATATCCACATCATATCATCTAATCAAATGTACTAATATCATAGCAAAACAATAAAACCCCAATAGCACACTCCCTGACTTGATCCAGAGTCCAAGGGTTCTATCGATGCCTCTGCATTCTCAAGGTCCAAAACCATGCACACTTAGTAAAACTGAGTCAATAGCACCTATCTATGTCAATGCAGTAAAACAACATGTCATCTACCCATAACGCATCATAGTCAAAGTCAAATGTTTTAATAGCATAATAATCTGGATCACTTGCGAGCAAGTGTCCTCAAAGAATAAGTTCGTTTAGTGCGCTAAAGCGGGATGTTACATATGCCCCCTCTAGGTCTAAACTTCGTCTTGAAGTTTCTCAGTATAAATGATGAAATAAGTGTATCACAGTATAATATGTCTATCTATCAAACAAAAATGGAAACTACTATTGCATATCATATGCGTCCTCCCAGGTCATCGAGTGTAGACTATAATTGTCCCATTGGACCTTGACCTGATCCATCATTTGACGTCGTAGTTGTCGAACATGATGATCCAATATGAGGACCGGCTTAGCTGTGATCACCTCCTCATCCGATACCTGCAAGGAACTCATTTCAATAACATGTGTAGGATCACTAATATAATGTCTCAAAACAGATACATGAAAAACATTGTGCATACGCCTCAAGGAATCAGGCAAGGCTAGTCGATAGGCCACCGGATCCTTTCTCTCCACAATCTTGAAGGGTCCCATGAACCTAGGAGAGAGTTTATCTCCCTTCCCAAACTTGATCGAACTCTTATGCAGTTTAACCCACAAGAAGACTCGATCACCAATATCGTAACTATGGTCGAAATGGTACGCATCGGCATAACTCTTCTGTCGATCGTGCACTTCTTTAATCCTTTGTCTTATTGTTTTCATCTGCTCTTCCATTTCATGGATCACTTTTTGTCCCACCAGGACCCTATCCTCAAGCCAATCCCATATCAAGGTTGTCCGACATGGTCACCTGTAAAGAAACTTGAAAGGCCCCATCTTAATAGTGCTCTGGTAACTGTTGTTGTAAGGGAACTCCACTAGTGGCAAGAATTCTTCCCAATGCTTTTCTTGGTCCATCACCTACATGCGCAACATGTCCTCCAAGGTTATGGTTCATTCATTATGTTTTTCCTTCAGTCTCCAGGTGATACGCAGTACTAAAGTTAAGTTGGGTTCCCAAGGCCTCTTGGAAACTTGTCCAAAATCGTCCAGTAAACACCAATCCTCGATCAGATATAATCCTCTTAGGCATCCCATGCAGCCTCACAATCTCACTGATGAAAAATATAGCTATGTCAGGTGCCTGATACATCATACGCATAGGAATAAAGTGAGGACTCTTCATCAGAGTGTCTACTACTAAGAAAATAGAGTCATGTCTCCTTGCCGTCAGTGACAATCCAACAATAAAATCCATCGAAATAACCTCCCATTTCAATTTCAGAATGGCATGTGGTTGTAATAATCCTCCTGGGTGTCTATGTTCAACCTTTACCTGCTGACATTCTAGACATCTGGCCACATAGTGGACTATGTCAGCCTTCATTACCTTCCAGAAGAATAAGGGTTTAAGGTATTCCCTCATCTTCGTGACTCTCGGGTGAGCCATGTAAACTGCTCTATGAGCCTCACTCAGAATTAACATCCTCAAATCGTCATTTGGCGGTACGTAAATCCGACTATTAAACCTCAATAAACCATTTCTATCAAATGAAAATCCCTCAAATCGTGGCACCATCATTGTGTTTTGTCCGATAAAACCCTTGACCTATTTGTACCAGTCATCGTCACACTATAAAGTTAGAATCTATTCATCTAGATTCGTCTGAAGAGGAAAAACTGAAAAGATGCATGGTCTCTGACTGAAAGCATCTGCCACTCGGTTCATTTTTCCCTTTATGTAAGTAATCTCAAAGTCGTACTCGCTAAGTAGTTCCGACCAACATCGTTGTCGTGCGTTCAAGTCACTTTGTGTAAAAATGTGTTGTAGGCCACAATGGTTAGTCTTTAGTTAAAAATTTTATCCAACAAGGTAGTGTCTCCAAACCTTCAAGTCATATATGATGGCTAATAACTCCAAATCATGTGTCGTGTATTTCTCCTCATGCATTCTCAGTTTCCTCGAAATGTAAGCAATCACTTGTCCATCTTGCATCAAGACTCTGCCTAAGCCTTCCATGGATGTGTCAGTGCATACCAAGAAGTCTGCATCCATGTCCGGGACATTTAGTATCGGTGCTATTGTCAACAAATCCTTGAGCCTCTGAAATGATTCCATGCATTTCTCGGTCCAAACAAACTTCTTTCTTTTCTTTTTCAATTTCATGATCGGATTCGCTATCTTCGAAAACCATTTGATGAATCATTGATAGTATCTTGCTAAACCCATGAAGCTGTGCACTTCCAGGACATTCGTCAGTGCAGGCCATTCCATGATAGGATCAACCTTGGCTAGATCCATGGTGATGCCTTCGCCAAAGATTACATGCCCCAAGTAGTGGATCCTTGACTGATAAAATGAGCATTTGGACAACTTCCCAAACAATTTGTGCTCTCGCAAACACTGTAGTACCAAGCACAAGTTCTCATCATGCTCATCCGTCGTACAAGATTAAATCAAAATATCGTCAATGAACTCTTGGATGAACTTGTCCACGTACTCACAAAACACCCCGTTCATCAAACTCATAAATACCGCTAGGGCATTTGTTAGTCCAAACGGTAAAATGGTAAACTCGTAATCTCCAAACCTCATCTTAAAGGTGGTTTTAGGGACGTCATCCTTCTTTATCCGCAACTGGTGATGTTGGGGTCCTATAATTATAGGCGAATCAACTCTTCGATTGTTGATTTGGCGTTTCTCTCGTGATGACGAAGTCCTGGCTCAGGTGATTCCGCTTCCTCCCTCCATTCTTGTCGCTCAATTTCCCATCACCCTGCTGTGTCCTTCATCCACGCTGTGCCCTCACTCCCTTGTCCTGTTGCCCCATTGAGTACACATCTCCCACTTTCCACCCATACATAATCAAACTTAGGATGAACAAAAAGAACCATAGGTTAGTCAGATTAAAATAATAATAAGTGTTAATATGTATAGGTTAAATTAATTAATAAAAGACTAGTTCAATAATTAATTAATTATTAATTGGTTAGTTATTAATTAAGTTAATAATTAGTTTATTAACTAAGTTAGTAATTAGAGTTAGATTTAAAATTAAATAAAACAAATCATAAAAAACTAAAAATTAAAATAAAAAGAAAATACAAAAAACAATATAAAAATACAAAACATTAACAAAAAAAAAAACCAACGTGACATATAACATGAAACATATAATAAAATGTTAATAAAACAAATAAAAATTAAAAAACTAAAAAAAAACATCCTAACCTAAGTCTACCCCCTCTTACCCTAAGTCTACCCTACCCCCACTCACCTTACCTCCATGCATCCTCCTCCCCTACGTCACTTCCCACTCAACCCCACACCTACCTCCACTCACCCCCACCTACATATTACTCCACTCACCCATCCCCCCTTACGTCACACTCCACCCAAAGAATCTTGTGCATCTCCTTACAACACGCCCCCCAATCCACCATACATTATAATAAACCAACGCACCAAATTAATTATGGAGCCCCCCTCAC
>ML780663.1:15017-73168 GCA_009831015.1 Picea engelmannii | reverse complement strand
CTATTACCGCACAAATTTTCCATTACAACACATCCATGTATATACAACAATGCATTATAACTATATCAGTGACTGTCAATCACTGTAAAACTATACAACAATAATTTAAATGCGAATATACCACATTCGGGAAAATACAACCGCGAAGAGTAAAGAAGAAGCTTAAGGATCACAGTGGTAAGCATTAAATATGGATATCTTGGTAAAATCACAGTGGTAACACAAAAACATTGTTTCAATGCTAGAGCTAAAGCTATTTGTTTTATTCTCCCTATTTGCGTAGTTGAATTTCAATTCTATTTACTGTAACCACCACTTCCATTGCTATAGTAGAAATAAACTGTCAATCCATAGCAGGACTAATATGATATTTCCAGGTGTCAAATCCAAGAAAATCACGGTGTGTTAAACCTACGTTTCCAAGCTAAGAAAAAGTAAAAACCCAACCAGAACGCTGACCACAATAATTTTAGGCAATCAATCGAACGACAAAATCTCAAGACATAATTCATCCATTTACAAATCAACATACAGATCCAAGCACAAGTTCCTAATGCATTCTACTCTACAAAATAAAAGAGAGTATTGTTGCCTTATCGCCCACCTTGAATGACGTCTGCGCGCTCCGTGCCACTCCCGCTCCCCGACTGTTGAGCCCTCACCGGTACCTCCCAGCCAATGCTAGGGATACTCTTCTTCCCACTTATCCCCCCTGAACCTCAAAGTGGCCACACACTATCTAGAAGTTACGTCTAGCTCCCATCTCTCCTCGCAAGGCCAATCTACCACTCCTCACTGAGCTGGGAAATCCCAACTCCCACAAGTAAATCAGTCAAGTCATTATTCTTGCAGCGTAATGTTACGCTAACAACCGATCCTCTTCTTCCTTCTCCTCCCTCTCTTTTATAGAGTTTTTGAACTTCCATTCTCTCCCTAAATCTCATTTAATTTAAGTTTTAGCAAAAAAAATCCTAAAAATTCTTCTTCGTACAAGTGTCACCCATCCCCCACATTCCTTCAATAAATATTTTCTTTAATTTCTTAATTGTCTTATTTCCCTCACCCAGCTAGAGTTACTCCTAAAACTACTCCTAGGTGTCCCTAGATTCCTTTATAGGTTTTAAAGGCTTTCCCTATTATGAAGTTGCTAATTTAGTTCAATTTAGAAGGTTCTTAAATGCAGATTCTTTACTAAGTTGACCTCCCGCTCTTTACCATAAGTTCCCCTCTTTCCCTTTTATGTTACCTCCATTCCCTAGTTTCCTAATTTTTATATTTCCCTCTTTCCCCTTTTATTGAGCTAAAAACGAAATTTGTCCAATTTAACCTCTTTTCCCTTTTATTATTAATTTAGTATCTTTTTAAACTATCAAAAGTTAAAATAATTAATTGCCTCTTTACATTTTACATCCACACATTTTATTTAATTTCTTACTCTCTTCATGTTATCACAAAAATTTTATGAAGACCAAATTATTACTTAAGTGCTTTTAATTTTTATTTTATATATATATATATATATATATATTAGACAAAAATTTTACCCCTAATGAATTTTAGACTTAGAACTTAGATTCTGATCCGGGCAACAATTAATTAGGGAAATTTTTTTAAAAAATTTTAATGTGTTATTTGTCTTAGGGCCATCTAGGTTCATCCCTCTATCCTCATCCACGCGATGTGCCCTTCAGGACGTGTTGTTGTCCTTATACACACTTGCAAACGTGATCTTGAGTTCGGCTCACTTAGTGTGTCCTTGGAGGCACAATGCCTAGGTTCATAGCCCACACTGTCACTTTGACCGGAACCTCTTCCATCTAGGCTCACTCCTAGAGAAGCCAAAGGGGGTATACCTTTGTTACTATGTGTGTTAGAGTTATATTCTAGGAGTTAATTTTAATTTATTAGGGTTAGAGGGGATTCTAATCCTAAGATGCTAAGGCAGCCATGCAATATGCAAGGGTTAGCATGAGAGTCAATTCCTTTCCCTAGGTCAACTAAGACTAGTGCCTAGAAATTGGGTAAGGGGTCAACTAGGTTAAGGGGTGGTTCGTTACAATAGATTACAAAGTGTTTACAAATTTACAAAAGAATTAATCCAATATTAAATTACTTACGAGAAATAATTACTCAATCAAAGAATAACATGTACATTTACTCACAAGATTTACAAGTTTAAACAATAATATATTACAACAATAACCTAAACAAATATTTGTTCAATGTGTGCAGGATATAGAATATTCAAGCATTAATCACACCATCATTTACACTAGATAATCAACATATCACTTCATCAACAAGATTACCAAGATTTAGAAGAACCAAACATGACTTATTATGAAGAAATTTACACTCTTAAATTATTAAGCCGACCAAGTATTATTAGATTTGGCCAAGGGTTGAAATAATTAGGCTTTTCTTAAGGATTTTAAATTAATTGGATTTCACCAAAGCCTCCTCCTCTTATTTCCAAATAACTACTGGGTGCTCAAGATAGTAAGGCAAGGATGCCCACCCTAGCTTCCACGATCAACCCTGATAGTAAGAGTACTTCCCGGAGAGGACACCCACCTAGAGCGCCACGGGACAGTCCCCTGCCACTACCCTCCGTTGTTTTCCTCAAACCCATTTTAGATGGTGGATATGGTGTTCTAAGGTACCCTAAAATATTCTATTAAGTATTTATGATAGTTAGGTATACTTTTAGTTGATTACAAGAGTGTTTTGAGAGTTTTAAGGTACTTAAAAAGTGCAAAATAATGAGATGGCCGAAACTGAAAATGCTCAAAAATGTGTTGATAAAGATTTAGTCATAAAGTCCATCAACACATAAGAAGTAAATGAGATACAAGGCTTAAAGAGATAAATGTATTTGGATCACATGCACATCACATTAGTTGATTAAAGACCATAAATCCAATGGCAAGAACACCTTGCCTTATGAGATGAAAAAGAAAATTTAATGTGTTTTCCAAGTTAAACCATTCAAGAGAACTCAAGCCCAAGACATGGCTATTAAGAGATGTTAAACAAGAACAATAACCACTTATTATTTAAGCATCCCAAGAGATATTAAACATATGATTAAAATATGTGCTTAAGAAGATTTGAGAGCTTGAATGAAAAATAGATCTAGTAAGAGAAAGATAGATATTAAGTGTGTTTCCCAATGGGCTTAAGAGATGAGATCTGATATAAAGCATAAACATAAGAGCATAAATCCACTTAGATCAATCACATAACATCAGAAAAATAAAGGTAAACACTTACCCTTACCTCTTTGGGGGTTTCTCACCCACGTAGGTAGGTACTTAGTTATTTTGTCTTAGTTAGTCGAGTGTTTTCTTAGATATTGTTATCAGGGTCACTTAGCAAGAGATAAGATAGCAATAGAGGAGATCAAAAAAGAAAACTAAAATGACAATTTAGATCTACAAGCAATCAAATACTACCCACGTGGGGTTGAGAAGGTGCCCTCACCTTCTAAACCACATGGCCAAGCTAGGAGAAAAATTCAGAAAATGAAAAGAAAATTCTAGATATACCCACGTCCTAGCCTACCCACAAGCTTGAAGAAGAGGGAGGCCGTACCACTTCCCCTCTTACACCTCAAGCTCAACCTAGCAAGAAAACAAGAGGAAAAGAGCACTTCTAAGCTAGAAAAATGACTAGAAAGGTAAGAAATAGCTATCAATCTCCCCCAAGGGGTTGTTGAGTGTTTTATGTGTCCTTTTGGGGCAGCCAAGAGCTTCCTACCAAATATGATGTAGCTATTATAACAACAAGGTATTCTTGCTAGGATGGCTACATACAACCAAACAATGTTAAGAAAAACTTTGCCCTTTTGGGACAAGGACTGTCCATAAGACAAGATATAGTTTTAAGATATTATTGACCTATCTAAGACAATGTATGCTAGCTGAAAAGTAATATGGATGTATAACAATAATAGAGAAAAGCAATAATCAAGATGGTTGAAGTATGTGAAGCCTCAAGAGACCCTTCCCTTCTAGAAGGTCTTCCCAATGAGACCTGGAAAGCTAACCTGCAATCTCTCTTCCAGATCAAGCATATACTAGATAGAATGTTAATGCAATAAACATAAACGACACTTCAATTTAAGTTATGCATCAATATTCATAAAAAAAAGGGCATATGCACCATCTAACCTACCTAGATAACACTTTATCCAAGATATAATATTGCATGAATCAACAAAGGAAATTACACAATGCTACCTCCATATGCATAAGAGAAGCAAGCACATGCATTACTCTTCTTGTTGTCATCCAAAGCTTCTTGAATTTTATTACCAAAAGAAGTAGATCTTGGAGAGGAATACTCCAAAACCTTAGAGCTAGAATGACAATGAAATGGAGAGAGAGAGAGAGAGAGAGAGAGAGAGTTGTGAATCAAGTAGCATAACAATAGCTCAAGATATGGTGAGTTAGGAGAGAGAAAGGAGATCTATTTGTACTTGGAGAGGCAAACCTACCTCTCTTGGATCTAAGCCAAGTGTCCACCACCAAGAAAATTAGTAGATCCCAAGGCTAGGGCACACTTCCTAGGGTTTGCACAATAGATCTAGGGTGTAGAAAAATTGAAAAATAAATTAGATAGATCTAATGGCATGTAGGAAGTGTTGGATTTGTGCCATGGAAGGTTAAAAGGTTCAAATAATTTTTTAACAATTATTTGTTGGAGTTTCAAGGTGAGGGAGGGCGCACCACTCTTGGAGGGTGCACCTCTTGGGATGAGGAGAAGAGATGAGAGGTGAGGAATAGAGTGTGAGGTGTTGGGATCACACAAAGGGTGAGGTAAAGGCATGGGATCCATGCCAAATAAAGATGAAGAGTCACATTTTAATAAAAAACGTAACTTTCATTGGAGAGAGGAAAAGGAGAGCGTAACTCTCTTGGAGAGTGCTCCTTTTGGTCAAAAAACAACCCAAACTCAAGTATGGGTGAGGTGGAGTGACAACGACCACTAATAGGGGTGATAAGGAGGTTAAATGAAGTGAACAATTAGGAGAGGGGGCCACACCAAAGTCACAAATTAATTAAAAAGTGAAAAAAGTCAATCCCCCTAGGGGAGCATACCTTTTGAGTGTGGGGGTTGAGAAAGCGGTTGTAAAAGCCTGGAAAGGGTTAGGAGGCTAAGTTTATGCTTAGGGGGTCTCTCTCTAACCATAATTTCAACATTTCACATCATCTAACTCATTATTACAATTTTTACAATTTGCCATGTTTGGACCTTAGCAATTAAAATTGTTGTTATAGACTGACTGACACTCCGGGTAGACTAAACCATGGCTAAAGTTGTCCGAATAAGCTGAACTTGGTCCAAGGATGTAGGGGGTTCTATTCCATTTCTTTTGAGAACAAATATCCCTGTCAAAAGTCTAAGGATCCAGTTTTTACAATTATTGCTAAAAAAAAATAATTAATTAAATAATTAAACCTCCAAACTTAAGGAAATTTAATTAAAAATTAATTAATTAAAAAAACTAACCTAGACTCGACGGAATTCAGTTAAACTTTTTAAGATGTCTTGCATGGTCATTTACAATGAATTCCCTATATAGTTACCAAAACATAATCCCACTAGAATGTCGTTCACCACTTTGGAGGACATATGTAAAGTGTGAGGGAAAAACTCAAGGGAAATCGGTAAGGTTGAAAACCACACTAATATCCTAAGGATAAAAAAACCTCTGTGAATGGAACTCTCCTAGTGAACCAATCCCAAGGTAAATGACCTAGACATGACTCATGCAGACCTATTACATTATTAACCCACACAGGGGTGCAGAAATTCCAATTACAAAAATAAGCGTTGGGCCAAACACAGCCCTGTAGAACCAAAAGTCTTCAAAAATATTGCATCTAATGATGCATCTCTTCATGGCACATGAGTTGACCACCGGTGCTAAATTGGCGATCAACATCTGGCTCCACCTGGGGATGTGTGTTCGATCTTCTCACTTCGAGACAGAGAGCATACCAGAATCCAACACCTACAAAACATAGTGCTCACCCTAGTGCACACCATAAATTAACATTAGAATACATCTATACACAATTAAATCAATGAATGATATACAATATACATAATGAAATAACTAAAGTACAACAATATAATTTTACAACAAATGAAAGCTATGATACCGAAAAATAAAAATAAAAAATTCTAAGTACATATTGACATTGAAATAATACAAAATTAAAATACAAGGAAGGGTTAGAGATACATTACAACCACCCATGAGATGGGTGAAATGATGCCACAAGTGTCTGAAACATCCTAGTCCAGGATGACTCACAGAAGACCCCTTTCCAAGTTTTATCAACTTGGAACATTTTGTGAGGAAGAACCAGCCAAATACCATGCTCCTTCTTCCCTTCAACCAAACACTAGAATATGACAAGCCGTGTAAACTATGAATACTTTGCTTCTCATGGCTATCAAGATGGAAGGTCAACCAATACTTGTAATGATACGACATTGATAAACTGAAGTTGCCTTCCATTTCCGCATAATTCTGCATTAACTCATCTTCTGGTTGAGAAGTTGGAAAAGAACATACCATAGGAACCATGATACTGTTTTCTTCAAGATTTTCAAAGTTATCATTCAAAAAGATTGGTTCCATGAGAGGAGGGTGGGGACGTGAATCATCTATATATTCAACATTTTCCAACTCAGGTTCCTTTACCTCCTCAAAATGAATGACTGTCTCATCCATGGATTCATCCAGAATCTCCCCATGAACTTCCTCATCTTTTTCATTATCAATCTTAAGTTCAAGGGGTAGCTGATATTCAATATAATCTTCTGTGAAATAATCTTCTATGACCTCAAATTGATCTTCCAAGGCCACAAATTCTTCATTCATGGCTTCACATTGTTCTTCCTGAGGAAACTGTACGTTCTAAATTATTTCGTTAGATTCCTCAATGGGATCTAATGGAGCATCATCCTTTATGTCTAAATTGATTGTTTTAAAAGCTAGAAGACTTTTCCTCTTCCAAGTTTCCATAAAATCATCAACCAATTCATTTTGAACTTCATCCCGATCATGCCCAAACCTTTCCAAAGAGGCATGCAACAAACCTTGTATGGTCTTGAACTTCTTATTAGGTGAATCATGAAACCATATATAAGCCCACTCACCAGCAAGAGTCATGAAAAACAATTGCATAAGAACATCCTCATAAATAGGTGGATCACACCATTCATCGATACATCGCGTGAAGGCTCTGATGTGAGTACTATCATCATCATGATTATTATAGTCGGGAACATTATCAATAACATCTTCAGATATATCATGAGGGTAACCAACAATTCCTGAAAAATCAAGAGGCCGATGAAACCAATCCATTTCTAACTAAACATTTAAACAAAGGTCCAAAGAAAAGGACTGGAACCCAAGATTACCAAGAATCCAACAAGAAGAAGGACTAGCTAACTTCACCCACAAACTCTTACAAGTTCAAGGATGAAGCAAAACAAGCCGGGAATTCCTTCTTGCAAAATACCTTCTCAAATTATTTAAAAGTGGAGTCGCCAGATGACCAAGTTTATTTCAGACAAACAAGAGCATCAAACAAAGCAAAAACAAGAAGAAAAAAAAAAGTTAATTTATTATGTTTGGAACAAGAATTGGACATCAATGAGTGCTTCTTCCCCAAGAATTTCAAGAAGCCAACAAGGATTTCTCCTTGCAATATACTTGATATATTTTTTCAATGGAGTCAACACCTACAAAAGAATCACACAAAGCTAACAAATGCAAGCTCAAAGAATTATTAGTTTTTAAAAATTTAAGTCGTTAGGACCAAGGATGACGTAGACGTCCACCCGTTCACGCCCGCTTTCACCAGGACCTTCTTCTCCTCGGGCCCAAAGAGCTAAAGCGCTCCTCAAATCCCTTATCAGGACTCTCTCACACCCACAGGATGCTCCGTATGACCTCCCTTCTTCCAATCGGGAAGTCATGTTTCAGGAATTCGCGATTTTTGTTGCACCCGTCCACAGGACCTTCCAAATCCCAAACTCCGATACACATGCGGCGCTCTCCTCCACGTCACCCTCTCCTCATCATGCTATCGGGTATCGCGACATCACAATTTCAAATGCAGAAGTTCCTTTGCATGGGAAAACCCTAAATGTCAAACCCCGACTCTCAGGATTATTGACATGTGTCAAGTCCGGGATTCATGGCTACAGTCCTTTCGGGAAATCGCAGGTCACGATTTCTCCCGGTGAGAATTCTATGTCCTTGGAGACTCCGATTCTCCGATGAGTCAAGTTTCGATGAGCTCTGACTCCTTCCCTGCACGCTAATGCTTAAATCCAGTGAAACTTCTCCGAGATCTGACGGCTTTCGGGACTTCACTAATTCCCTCGACGAATCCTGACCGTCGATTTCTCCTCTTTGGAGATTTCCTGAAAACGGCTAAGTGATCCTTCTCACCCTTTGCCTCCAAAGCCTGCACTTGAAGATCATTCTTAAAAATTCCTACACACAATCTCCAATGATTTTCTTTGGCGATACCACGAAGGTACTATGCCTCCTGATCTTTTCTTCAACTCTGATTCTTCAGAGAGACTTTGCACACACTCCTTGCGCTTGATACTCAACCACCTCAAGTGTTGAATACTTCAGACTCTGTGCAACTCCTGTGACAACAGTCTTTAGCTTCCTTTTTCTCATATTAACAACTGAGACTCCTTCTTCTGCCGGTGCGCTCTTCACACAGCTTCAAAAACCCCTATAAATTCTGGGTGAATGAGAATAGATGTTTAACTATCGAACCTTCATCGACGCACTCTTTGCGGATGAATTCGACTGCACTCTATCCAGGAATCTCCTGGCTCAGATAGAGAAACAATTGAAAATTATTCTCTCCTCTCTTAGACTTCTTTTAAACCCTGAAATCACATGCACAACATATTCAAAGCAAATGCATAACCAAAAAACAAACATTCATAAGCACAACATCAACAAACACAGAGAAACAACACCAACCATGAATTTGAATCAGAACTTTCTTCTATTAATTCAAATGTCTGTACAGGGGTGTTCTTCACAGAATTCTCTGCTTGCTCTTCTCTTCTGAATTCCTGATTCTGAATAATGTTACAATGATACAATGAGGGTGTCTATATCTGTTTTCCCTCTCAAACTATAAAACTGCCTAATCTAGACTTAAACATCTATCTACCTGCATTAAATCTAATAAATGCCTCCTATCTAATTTAGGCAAGAGCGTATGGATCAAGGTCTGATACATCATAGAAAAGGTGCTCCTTCATAAAGGATTCATTAAAGGCTTGCACTACAATCCCAAAGCACTTTTCAAAATTTGGGTTTGTTTCTCCAGCTGATCTTTCGCTTGATGTGTTGGCTCACTTGCTGAGTTGGCGATGCTCCTGCATCATACTCCTTGGCTTGAAAACTTTCATGGGCTCTTGTCCATGAGCTCCTGCATGGTCTGCCCATTCTTTTGAATGACTTCTTCTATCTCCCAGTTGGCATCCTCCACTGGGTGATTCTTCCATTTCACCAGATACTCGAAGTATTCTTTCCGTCTGGTTCTTTTTCTGACTCTTTGGTCAAGTATATACTCCATCTGTGGCTTTTCTTGAATCGACATATGCTTCTTCCACTGGTTTTCTGGCTGCTCATCTCTTCTAGCTTCTGCATCCTCATCCTTATATGGGTATAAGTCTGAGACATTGAATGTCAGAGATATTTCGATGTCATCCGACAATTCAATCTCATAAGCATTCTCTCTGAACTTTCTCAAGACCTTGCATGGCCCGATTTTCTTCATCTTCAGCTTGTTGTATGTTCCCCTTGGGAACCTTTCTTTTCTCAGATGGGCCAGATCTAGATCCCCAACTTCGAACTGAAGTTGTCTTCTATGTTGATCCACTCTGTGCTTATATTCCTGATTTGAGTCCAGCAATCGCTGCTTCACTCTACTATGAAGTTATTCCATCGCCTCTACGAAATTTTCAGCGCTTGCACTCTTTGTCATTATCTGCTCTGAATCTCTCAGTTCAAATACTCCCCTTGGTTGCCTGCCATATACAATTTCAAATGGAATTTTTCTTGTACTTCGATTCACTGAATCATTGTAAGCAAATTCCGCCTATGGCAACACATTATCCCAGCTGCTATGGTGCTTTGTCACCAGGATTCTTAATAAATCTCCCAAACTTCTATTCACCACCTCTGTTTTCTCATCCGTCTGGGGATGATAGGCTGAAATAAACATTAAATTAGTTCCCATTTTCTTCCAGAGTGTCCTCCAGAAATGTCCAATGAACTTTGTATCCCTGTCCGATACAATGCTTCTAGGTAACCCGTGAAGTCTAATGATCTCCTTGAAGAACAAATTTGCGATATGAGTCGCATCGCTAATCTTCTGGCATGGTATGAAATGTGCCATTTCGGAAAACATGTCAACCACTACAAAGATCGAATCATGTCCTCTTTGTGTCCTTGGTAATCCCAATATGAAATCCATGCTGATTTCATCCCATGGCCTCTCAGGTATGGGTAATGATTGATAGAATCCCGCATTTTGCTTTCTGCCCTTTGAATGCTAGCAAATTTTGCACCTGTCAACAAACATTTTGACATATGTTCACATATTTGGCCAAAAATACACTTTTCTCAGCTTTGCAAACGTTTTATCGTGACCAAAATGCCCTGCTAATCCACCACTGTGCTTCTCTTTTAGCAGATTCTCCCTCATGGAGAAATTCGAAATGTATAACTGATTTCCTCTAAATAGCAGTCTGTTCTGGATCATGTAATCCATCCACTGGCTTCTGTCTCTAATAACTAAATTCTCAGCTGCCTCATATGCCTCTGCAAAATCTGCATCACCTACATACATGTCTTTAAGATTTTCAAAACCCAATTTTTTGACTCTGAACTCCTGCAGCAACAAACACTTCCTTCTCAAAGCATCAACCACTTTGTTAGCAATCCCTAAAATGTGTTTAATTGCAAATGTAAAATTATGCATATACTCTACCCATTTAGCATGTTTCTGACTCAGCTTCTCTTGTTAAGTCACAAACTGTAATGCATGGTTATCACTATACAGAACAAATTCCTTTGGCATCAGATAATGTCTCCACTTTTTAAGCACCTGTATGATAGCATAAAAATTTTTATCATACGTTGAGCACTTCATCTTGGCCTCATCCAGCTTCTCGCTGAAATATGCAATTGGCTTGTCCTCCTGGCTCAAGACCGCTCCTATGGAAAAGCCACTTGCATCACATTTCACTTGAAATGTCTTCATGAAATCCGGCAACACCAACACTGGTCGTTCCGTGATCTTCCGCTTCAACAGATTGAAGCTCTTCTCATCCTCTATTGTCCAATAAAAATATTTGTTTCTTTTCTTGACTATGTCCATCATTTCTGCGCTAATTCCACTAAAGTTCCTAATGAATTTCCTGTAGAAACTTTCCAATCCATGGAAACTTCTCACCTCGAAAACATTTCTTGGTGATGGACAATTTTTAATCACCTCCACTTTTCTTGGATCCATCTTCAATTCATTTGCCAATATGACAAACCCCAATTAAATGAGTTCTCTCTTCATAAATGAAGACTTCCTCACATTGATCAACAACTTCTCTTGTTGTAGCTTCTTCATTACTGCAGCTAAATGCTTCAGATGTTATTCTCTTGATTTGCTGAAAATCAATATGTCATCCAAATAAACAATGAAAAACTTACCAATGAATTCCTTCAGCACTTCATTCATCAGTCTCATGAATGTACTTGGTGCATTCGTCAAAGCAAACAGCATGACTAGCCATTCGTACAATCCTTCATTGGTTTTGAAGGTTGTCTTCCACTCATTGCCTTCCCTCATGCGAATCTGATGGTATCTGCTTTTCAAATCAACCTTTGAAAAAAACTCTGCTCCACTCAAGTAGTCCATCAAGTCATCCATCCTTGGAAATGGAAACCTGCACCTGATGGTTATCTTGTTAATGGCTCTAGAATCTGTACACATTCTCCAACCTCCATCCTTCTTAGGACTCAGTACCATTGGAACGACACACAGACTTAAACTCTTCCTGACCAGTCCTTTATCCAACAATTCTTGTACCTACCTTTTAACCTCCTCATGCTCCTACAGCGTCAACCTATACGCTACTTTGTTTGGCAAACTAGCTCCTAGTATGAGGTATATGTGATGGCTCATGCTCCTCATCGGCGACAACGAATGAGGTAATTCATCCACCACTATATCAGTGAACTCTTCCAACAGTTCCTGAATTTCCTCCGGCAGATCATCCACTCTTGTGCTGGTCAAAACAACTCTCGGTTTCCTGACCACAAAGAATTGTGGATCTTCCTTCTTCTTTACTTCTGCCAGAAGTTCCTTCCCACTCATGAGAAATATCCTGTTATTCACTTCCGGTTTCACCTCCTTATCTTTTATCGGAAGTAACATATGTGTTCTCCCATTCTTCTCTAAGGTGTACGTATTCATTTTCCCATCATGAATTACGTTTCTGTCATATTGCCATGGTCTGCCTAGCAATAAATGACATACATCCATAGGAATAACATCACAGAGAATTTTATCATTATATCCTCCTATCTTGATGTCAACTAAGCATTGTTTAGTGACACTCACCTGATGTCCCTTCTGTAGCCATGATACTTTATATGGACTCAAGTGATCTGTCGTTTCCAGCTCTAGTTTCTCCACCATCTCGGTTGAAACGAGATTGTCGGTGCTTCCGCTGTCCACAATGACCTTGCATTTCCTGTCTTTGGTTTTGCATGAAGTCCTGAACAGTCTGCTTCTCTGAGTTGTGTCCTCCACCTCCTTCTCGGGTGTTAAGATAACTTTTTGCATCACAAAGACCTTCAATCTTCTGCGTCTTCTGCTTCAGCAGCTTGCCTTCTTTCCTCAGCGATGTGAGCTTCACCTCCATCTTTCTTCCTGTCTGAACAATCAACCACCTTGTGTCCACTTTTTCCACATGTGTAGCATGTGATGATTCCTCCTCTACCTCTTCCTCTACCTCTGGTACGAGGAAAAGTATTGTTATCAACGTATCCTCTGCTCTGTTCTACCTGCTACATTCGGTGTTTGGCGTGTTGGCCTCGCTGAGAACTTCCACCTCTCTCGGTTCTTGTCTGAGGCTTTTTCCAGTCATCCTTAGATTTTTGGAACCTGTCTTGGGCAATTGATTTTCCCCTTGGCTGGCTCTTGCCTTGCCCTCGCTGTGATGGCTTACGGCTTAGTTTCTCTTATGCCTTCAATGCCATTTGATATTCATCCTCAACCGTTCTGACGGTTGTCATGCTCATCTCATCCTGGATATCGTATCTTAAGCCATTCATATACCTAGAAAATTTTTCATCATCGCTCTCTCGATGGCTTGCTCTGATATTGAGCTTGTAGAACTCTTCGATGTACTCCTTCACCATCATCAACTTCTGTCTCAGGTTTTGCATTCTCCTGAATAGTGTGATCTGATAATTCCTTGGGATGAACTTTGCCTTCATCTTTGCAATCATTCGATCCCAGCTTTTGATCTTTTGCTTGCCTTTGGAACGTCTATCTTCCTGAAGCTCGTCCCACCATAATGCTGCATGTCCTTTCAATTTAGTGATATCATGCCTGAGCTTTTTATCCTCTTCGATATCCTCATAATCGAAGTAGGTGTCAAGAGCTCTAATCCAGTCCAACAACTCTTCTGCATCCAGACTTCCTTCATAGACTGGAATGTCCATTTTGGTATTTGAACTCATCCGAGCGATAGCCTTAATTAACCGCTCGTTGGTTGCATCTTCAGCTGTAACTTCTCCTTGATGTTTAGCTTTAGCTTCGCCCTTAGAGTTGCTTAAGTCTCCAGCATTGGTTGTGCGTCTCTGCGCTGCTTCCATGTCTTCCAATCTCGCTCTGAGATCGTGTATTTGTCTCTCTATCTCTGGATTCCCTGCTGGCCTACCTCTTCTTCTCACCTTCCTGTCCTCTGGATAAGGCGATTGCCTTTCCCCTCTGGGCGACATGGTGAAATTTTTCTTTTCTCCTCTGCTACAAAAAACAGAGACAATTACTTGCTCTGATACCACTTGACACAGACGTCCACCCGTTCACACCCGCTTTCACCAGGACCTTCTTCTCCTCGGGCCTGAAGAGCTAAAGTGCTCCTCAAATCCCTTATCGGGACTCTCTCGCACCCACAGGATGCTCCGTATGACCTCCCTTCTTCCAATCGGGAAGTCATGTTTCGGGAATTTGTGATTTCTGTTGCACCCATCCATAGGACCTTCCAAATCCCAAACTCCGATACACACGCGACGCTCTCCTCCACGTCACCCTCTGCTCGTCGTGCTATCAGGTATCGTGAGATTGTGATTTCAAATGCAGCAATTCCTTTGCATGGGAAAACCCCGAATGCCAAACCGTGACTCTGAGGATTACTGACACGTGTCCAGTCTGAGATTCAGGGCTACAGTCCTTTCAGGAAATCTTGGGTCGTGATTTCTCCCAGTGAGAATTCTATGTCTCTGGAGACTCCGATTCTCCGATGAGTCGAGTTCTGATGAGCTCTGATTCCTTCTCTGCATGCTAAGGCTTAAATCCAGCGCAACTTCTCCGAGATTTGATGGCCGTCGGGACATCACTAATTCCCTCGACGAATCTTGATCGTCGATTTCTCCTCTTTGGAGATTTCCTGAAAACAACTAAGTGATCCTTCTCACCCTTTGCCTCCAAAGCCTGCACTTGAAGCTTGTTCTTAAAAACACCTACGCACAATTTCTAGTGCTTTTCTTTGGCGATACCATGAAGGTACTACACCTCCTGAGCTTTTCTTCAACTCTTATTCTTCAGAGATACTTTGCACACACTCCTTGCGCTTGATATTCAACCACCTCAAGTGTTGAATACTTCAGACTCTGTGCAACTCCTGCGACAACAGTCTTTAGCTTCCTTTTTCTCAGATTAACAACTGAGACTCCTTCTCCCGCTGGTGCACTCTTCACATGGCTTCAACAAACCCCTATAAATTATGGGTGAATGAGAATAGGTTTTTAACTATCAAGCCTTCATCGATGCACTCTTTGCGGATGAATTCGACTGCACTCTATGCAGGAATATCCTGGCTCAGACAGAGAAACAATTGAAACTTATTCTCTCCTCTCTCAGACTTCTGTTAAACCCTGAAATCACATGCACAGCATATTCAAAGAAAATGCATAACCAGAAAACAAACATTCATAAGCACAACATCAACACACGTAGAGAAACAACACCAGCCATGAATTTGAATCAGAACTTTCTTCTATTAATTCAAATGTCTGTACAGGGGTGTTCTTCACAGAATTCTCTGCCTGCTCTTCTCTTTTGAATGCCTGATTCTAAATAATGTTACAATGATACAATGAGGGTGTCTATATCCATTTTCCCTCTAGAAATCTAAAACTGTCTAATCTAGACTTAAACATCTATCTACCTGCATTAAATCTAATAAATGCCTCCTATCTAATTCAGACAAGAGAGTATGGCTCGAGGTCTGATACATCATACAAAAGGTGCTCCTTCATAAAGGATTCATTAAAGGATTTCGCTACAATCCCAAAGCACTTTTCAAAATTTGGGTTTGTTTCTCCAGCTGATCTTTCGCTTGATGTGTTGGCTCGCTTGCTGAGTTGGCGATGCTCCTGCATCAAAGGATGAATAATTCAATCCCTGGAAATAGTGCCAAGATGTTTCCATCCTTATACACACTTGCAAACGTGAGCTTGAGTTTGGCTCACTTAGTGTGTCCTTGGAGGCATAATGCCTAGGTTCACAGCCCATGCTGTCACTTTGACTGAAACCTCTTCCATCTAGGCTCATTCCTAGGGAAGCCAAAGGGGGTAGACCTTAGTTACTATGTATGTTAGAGTTCTATTCTAGGAGTTAATTTTTATTTGTTAAGGTTAGAGGAGATTGTAATCCTAAGATGATAAGGCAGCCATGTAATATGCAAGGGTTAGCATGAGAGTCAAGTCCTTTCCCTAGGTCAACTAAGACTAGTGCCTAGAAATTGGGTAAGGGGTCAACTAGGTTAAGGGGTGGTTCATTACAATAGAATTACAAATTGTTTACAAATTACAAAAGAATTAATCCAATATACAATTACTTACAAGAAAGAATTACTCAATCAAAGAATAACATGTACATTTACTCACAAGATTTACAAGTTTAAACAATAATATATTACAACAATAATCTAACCAATTGTGTGTTCAATGTGTGTAGGATATAGAAGATTCAAGCATTAATCACACCATAATTTACACTATATCATCAACATATCACTTCATCAACAAGATTACCAAGATTTAGAATAACTAAGAACAACTTATTATGAAGAAATTTACACTCTTAAATTATTGAGCCCACCAAGTATTATTAGATTTGGCCAAGGGTTTAAATATTTAGGATTTTCTTAAGGATTTTAAATTAATTGGCTTTCACCAAAGCCTCCTCCTCCTGTTTCCAAATAACTGTCGGGTGCTCAAGATAGTAAGGCAATGAGGCCCACCCTAGCTTCCACCGTCAGCTCTGACAGTAAGAGTACTTTCCGGAGAGGACACCCACCTGTAGTGCCACGGGACAGTCCCCTGCCACTACCCTCCATTGTTTTCCTCAAACCCATTTTAGATGGTGGAGATGGTGGTCTAAGGTACCCTAAAATAGTCTATTAAGTATGTATTATAGTTAGGTAGAATTTTAGTTGATTACAAGAGTGTTTTGAGAGTTTTAAGGAACTTAAAAAGTGCAAAAAAATGAGATGGCCGAAACTGAAAATGCTCAAAAATGTGTTGGTAATGATTTAACCATAAAGTGCATCAACACATAAGAAGTAAATGAAATACAAGGCTTAAAGAGATAAATGTATTTATATCACATGCACATCACATTAGTTGATTAAAGACCATAAATCCAATGGCAAGAACAACTTGCCTTATGAGATGAAAAAGAAAATTTAATGTGTTTGCCAAGTTAAACCATTCAAGAGAACTCAAGCCCAAGACGTGGCTATTAAGAGATGTTAAACAAGAAATAATAACCACTTATTATTTAAGCATCACAAGAGATATTAAACATATGATTAAGATATGTGCTTAAGAATATTTAAGAGCTTGAATGAAAAATAGATCTAGTAAGAGCAAGATAGATATTAAGTGTGTTTCCCAATGGGATTAAGAGATGAGATCTGATCTAAAGCATAAACATAAGAGCATAAATCCACTTAGATCAATCACATAACATGAGAAAAATAAAGTTAAACACTTACCCTTACCTCTTTGGGGGTTTCTCACCCAACTAGGTAGGTACTTAGTTATCTTGTCTTAGTTATTAGAGTGTTTTCTTAGATCTTGTTATCAGGGTCACTTAGCAAGAGATGAGATAGCAAGAGAGGAAATCAAAACAGAAAACTAAAATGACAAGCTATATCTACAAGAAATCAAATACTACCCACATGGGGTTGAGAAGGTGCCCTCACCTTCTAAACCACATGGCCAAGCTAGGAGAAAAATTCAGAAAATGAAAAAAAAATGCTAGATCTACCCATGTCCTAGCCTACCCACAAGCTTGAAGAAGAGGGGACGTCGTACCACTTGCCCTCTTACAGCTCAAGCTCAACCTAGCAAGCAAACAAGAGGAAAAGAGCACTTATAAGCTAGAAAACTGACTAGAAAGGTAAGAGATAGCTACCAAGTTCCCCCAAGGGGTTGTTGAGTGTTGTATGTGTCCTTTTGGGGAAGCCAAGAGCCTCATATCAGATCTTATGTACCTGTTCTAACAGCAAGGTATTCTTTCTAGGATGGCTACATACAACCAAACAAAGTTAAGAAAAACCTTGCCCTTTTGGGACAAGTACTTTCCGCAAGACAAGATATAGTTTTAAGATATTATTGACCTATCTAAGACAATGTATGCTAGCTGAAAAGTGAGATGGATGTATAGCACTAATAGATCAAAGAAATAATCAAGATGGATGAAGTATGTGAAGCCTCAAGAGACCCTTCCCTTCTAGAAGGTCTTCCCAATGAGACCTAGAAACCTAACCTGCAATCTCTCTTCAAGATCAAGAATATACTAGATAGAATGTTAATGCAATAAACATAAATGACACTTCAATTTAAGTTATGCATCAATATTCATAGGAAAAAAGGGCATATGCACCGTCTAACCTACCTAGATAACACTTTATCCAAGATATAATATTGCATGAATCAACAAAGGAAATTACACAAGGTTACCTCCATATGCATAAGAAAAGCAAGCACACACATTACACTTCTTGTTGTCCTCAAAAGCTTCTTCAATTTTATTACCAAAAGAAGTATATCTTGGAGAGGAATACTCCAAAACCCTAGAGCTAGAATGTCAATGAAATGGAATGAGAGAGAGAGAGAGAGTTGTGAATCAAGTAGCATAACAATAGCTCAAGATATGGTGAGTTGGGAGAGAGAAAGGAGATCTATTTATACTTGGAGAGGTAAACCTACCTCTCTTGGATCTAAGCCAAGTGTCCACCACCAAGCAAATGAGTAGATCTCAAGGCTAGGGCACACTTCCTTGGGTTTTCACAATAGATCTAAGGTGTAGAAAAATTGAAAAATAAATTAGATAGATCTAATGGCATGTAGGAAGTGTGGGATTTGTGCCATGGAAGGTTAAAAGGTTCAAATAATTTTTTAACAATTATTTGTTGGAGTTTCAAGGTGAGGGAGGACACACCACTCTTGGAGGGCGCACCTCTTGGGATGAGGAGAAGGGATGAGAGGTGAAGAATAGAGTGTGAGGTGTTGGGATCACACAAAGGGTGAGGTAAAGGCATGGGATCCATGCCAAAGAAAGGTGAAGAGTCACATTTTAATAAAAGCATAACTTTCATTGGAGAGAGGAAAAGGACTGCGTAACTCTCTTGGAGAGTGCTCCTTTTGGTCAAAAATAAACCCAAACTCAAGTATGGTGATGCAGCTCCTCTGCTACGCTCGGGTCAGAAGGTCCACATCCTTAGGATCTTCTTATCTCGTTGGTCTAAAGAACTCTAAAACAGCTCTTCTATTTCCCTTTCGAGAAATCTGCACCCACAATTTACTTCAAGAAATCCCCCTTGTACTTGGGAGATCGCGCTTCATGCTTTCGCGAATCCAATGGCCAAGCACCCTGTCTCTTTATCTTCGAGACCTGAAAACAGTCAACGCTGACCCTTCTCTTTCTATTTCATATTTATCCTTATCGTTGTTTTGACGGTCACGATGTCGAGTGACTTGTCTCCTCGACTCATGAAACCCGTTATACCAAACCTTCGATAAGCTCACAAGGTTGGCCTTTCAACAGTCCTTCACTTTGTTTTCCACGATGATAAAGTGGCAACTGTCCACTCTGCCAATTCTATGGCCCACACAAACCTGTCGTCCTTCGTAACTTCACGTTTCGTGACTTCCGAGGGCCAAATCCTTGACCTCCCACTCCGCGATTTCCGAATTCGCAAGATCTCTTAGATCTCTGCCACCTGTCCCTTCTGGAGAGACGGCTATTATCCACTTGATATTTTGGTACTCACTCTTTTGTGACTTCACGAACCTTTATACCAAATCTCCAACTCTTCCACTCGCAAAATTCCGATAGGTGATTTCACGAGTGATCCAACGACCCCTGCTGGCTTGGATCGACAGATATGTCCCTCTTGAGCTTAAATCTTTTGAGAATATTTGTCGTAACTCCCCTGCTCTTCTGTGAGATCTGATGGCTCACAGGATCTCGTGAGTCCTCTATAGAGAATTTCAATCGTCTGCTCTTTCCTTGAGAATTTGTCCTCTTGCGGTCGTCGTCGCTATGCCTACCTTCCGGATTTCAAGGTATTTAGCCTCTTTCCTTCCTTCGACTCCTTTGAAGGTTAAAAATCCTTCAACGCCTCCCCATGAATTTGAGTCTTTTAGACAAAATCTTGCTCGCACTCCTTGCGGAAACCTTCAAACACATCCAAGTGTTGAATTCCCTTCGACTTTACGCACACCTGCAGCAACAGTCTTTCAATACTTTGCTCAGGTTCGCAACCCTGAGACTTTACTCGGCCTGTGCACTCCTTGCATGGCTCCTATGCCTAACTGTACTTCTGTGTGAATGAGAACAAAAGATAACTATCTGAGCCTTTAGAGACGTAACTCTGAATTCTTTTTGACGCACTCCTTACAGACAACTTCTATTGCACTCCTTCCAGGAAATCTCACTCAGACAGAAAAACAATTGAAACTCATTACTACTTCCTATACACAGCATATAAAGAAAATGTATAACAGGAAGTAAACATCCATGAGCATATCAATCAACACACATACACGGAGAACAAAACGACACCATGAATCTGAATCAAACTCTTTCTATTAATTCAAATATCCTTACATGGGTGTTTTTACATAGCTCTCTGCATGCTCTATGCTCTTCCTTCTCTATCTAGCTGTCTAAATATTACAATGATACAAGTGAGGGTGTCTATATTCATTTTCCCTCTTTCATTCTAAAACTGTCTAATCTACACATTCAATTCTATCTACCTTCATTTATTATCATAAATGCCTCCATCTAAGGACGAGAGGGAATTGCTCAAGGTCCATTTACATTTTACAATTGCGCCTTCATTTAATTTTCTCATTTAAGGTTGGCACATTAACTTTCAAGAGAATTTCAAAATTTGACCTGGGCTTGTCCATCTATCCGATGTCTCCACGCTGGCTTGCTTGAGATGCTCCTACATCATACTCCCTCGCTTGAGAAATTTCATGGGCTTTTGTCCATGAGATCGCGCATGGTCTGTCCATGCCTCTTTATTTCTGCTTCATTCTCCCAGCTGGCATCTTCAACTGGATTTCCTTTCCACTTGACCAGATATTCAAAATATTGCTTTCACCTAGTCTTTCTACTCACTCTTTTGTCCAGTATGCACTCCATCTGTGGCTTTTCTGCAACTGGCATTTGCTCTCACCGTTGAACCTCTGACTGCTCGTCACTTGTTCCTGCTTCCTCAGCCTTATATGGATACAAATCTGAGACATTGAATATCGGAGAAATTTCAATCCCATCAGGTAATTCAATCTCGTAAGCATTTGCCCCAAATTTCTTCAAGACCATGCATGGTCTGATTTTCTTCATCTTTAATTTGTTATATGTCCCTCTCAGGAACCTTTCCTTTCTCAAATGTGCGAGAATCAGGTCACCAACTTCAAATTGAAGTTGTCTTCTGTGTTGATCTACTCTATGTTTATACCCCTGGCTTGAATTTTGTAGTTGCTCCTTCACCTGGCTGTAAAGTTCCTTCATCGCCTCTGCAAAATCTTCTACACTTGCACTTTGAGTTCCATTTAGTTCTGAATCCCTCAACTCAGAAATTCTTCTTGGTTGCATTCCATAAACAATTTGAAATGTGCTCCACCATGTGCTTCTATTTACTGAGTCATTATAAGAAAATTCTGCCTGTGGTAATATGTTGTCCCACTGGCTGTGGTGTTCTGTCACCAAGCTTCTCAGCAAGTCTCCCAGACTTCTGTTCACCGCTTCAGTTTGTCCATCCGTCTGAGGATGATAGGCTGAACTAAATGATAAGTTAGTTCCCAGCTTCTTCCACAACATCCTCCAAAAGTGCCCTATGAACTTCGTATCCCTATCTGAAACTATGCTCCTTGGTAAGCCATGAAGTCAAATGACTTCTTTGAAAAACAGGTTCGCAATGTTAGTTGTGTCACTGGTTTTCTGACATGGGATAAAATGTGCCATTTTGGAAAATCTATCCACCACCACAAAGATTGAGTCAAACCCTCTTTGTGTTCTTGGAAATCCCAATATGAAATCCATGCTGATTTCATCCCACGGCTTCTCAGGTATGGGAAATGGTTGATAAAACCCTGCATTCTACCTCCTTCCCTTTGAATGCTCACAAATTCTTCATCTATCCATGAATCTTTTAACTTCTACTCGCATTCCTGGCCAAAAGTATGACTCAATCAACTTTGCAAATGTCTTGTCATGACTGAAGTGTCTGGCCAATCTTCCACTATGTTTCTCCTTCAGCCTCCCTCATGGAGCATTTTGGAATACAAACCTGATTGCCCTTGAACAACAATCCTTCTTGGATCATGTATTCTACCCACTAGCTCCTATCTCTGAGAACTAGATTCTCAGCTGCTTCATACGCTTCCTTAAAATCTGGATCATCTGCGTACATGTCTCTGAGATCATCAAAACCTAACGTTTTGACTCTAAACTTCTGCAATAGCAAACACTTCCTGCTCAAAGCATCAACAACTTTGTTAGCAGTACCAGAAATATGTCTAATCACAAAAGTAAAATTCTGCATGTATTCAACCCACTTTACATGTCTCTGATTCAACATTGCCTATTGAGTCACAAACTGCAATGCATGATTGTCACTGTATAGGACAAACTCCTTCTGAATAAAATAGTTTCTCCACTTCTTCAATGCCTGAATGATAGCATAAAACTCCTTTTCATACATGGAGTACTTGACCTTCACTTCATTTAGCTTCTCACTAAATTTTTCTATCGGTTTGTCTTCTTGACTTAAGACCGCCCCTATTGCAAATCCACTTGCATCGCATTTCACTTGAAATGTCTTTCGGAAATCCGACAACACCAGAATCGGTTGTTCTGTGATCTTCTATTAAATTGAAACTCTTCTCAGCCTCTTCTGTCCAGTGAAAATATTTATGTCTTTTCTTCAATGTGTCCATCATTACTACACTTATTCCACTGAAATTCCTGATGAATTTTCGGTAGAAACTAGCCAATCCATAAAAATTTCTCACCTCAAAAATATTCCTCGGTGATGGCCAATTCTTAATCACTTCCACCTTATCTGGATCCATCCTCAACTTGTCTGTAGAAATGACAAACCCCAAATAAATGAGCTTTTTCTTCATGAATGAGGATTTCTTCATATTTATCAAAAGCTTCTCCTGGTGCAGCCTCTTCATCACTGTAGCTAAATGCTTCAAGTGTTCATCCTTTGCTCTGTTGAAAATCAGTATGTCATCCAAATATACAATGAAAAATTTTCTGATGAACTCCCTTAGGACCTCGTTCATCAACCTCATTAAGGTACCTGGCGCATTTGTTAAGCCAAACAACATAACAAGTCATTCATACAACCCTTCGTTTGTCTTGAAGGATGTTTTCCATTCATCACCTTCTCTCGTGCGAATCTGGTGATAACCACTCTTCAAATCGATCTTTGAAAATAAATTTTCTCCACTCAAGCAATCCATCAGATCATCCATCCTCGACAATGGAAATCTGTACCTGATAGTTATATTGTTGATCACCCTCGAGTCGGTACACATCCTCCAGCCTCTGTCTTTCTTCGAACTGAGTACTATTGGAACAACACATGGACTCAAGCTTTCTCTGAACAACCCTTTGTCCATCAATTCTTGGACTTGTCTTCTGACCTCTTCATTCTCCTGCAGTGTTAATCTGTACGTGGATTCGTTTGGTAAAATGGCCCCTGGTATGAGATCAATATGATAACTCACACTTCTAATTAGTGGTAACAAACAAGGTAATTCGTCCACTACTATATCAACGAACTCTTCCACCAATTCCTTAATCTCTTATGGTAAATCATCTAACCTTGTGTTGGTTAAAACAATCTTCGGCTTCCTGACCATAATGAATTGTGGTTCTTCTTTCTTCTTTACCTTGGTAAGTAGTTCCTTCCCACTCATGAGAAGTACAGTGTTGCTTACTTCATGTTTCACCTCCTTATCCTTGATTCGAAGCAACATGTGAGTTCTCCCATTCTTCTCTAGGGTGTATGTGTTCATCCTCCTATCATGAATCACATTCCTATCATATTTCCATGGTCTACCCAGAAATAGATGACAAAAATACATAGGAATAACATCACACAAGATCTTATCATTATATCCTCCTATATTGAATTCAACTAAACACTGTTTAGTGACAGTTACCTGATGTCCTTTTTGTAACCAAGAAATTTTGTATGGGCTTGGATAATCGATCGTCTCCAACTCCATCTTTTCTACCATCTTGGTTGAAATGATATTATTAGTGCTACCACTATCCACAATGACCTTGCATACCCTGTCCTTGGTTTTGCAAGCATACTAAAAAAGTTTGTTCCTTTGGACTGAACTCTCCACCTCCTTCTTGGGTGTCAAAAGAGCTTTTCGCATCATCAACGATCTTCCGCCTTCAGCATATTCTGCCTCAACATCGTGCCTTTGTGCTTCGGTGATGTGAGCCTCTCCTCCTTCTTTCTTTTTATATAGACACTCATAAGACTTGTGCCCATTTTTTCCACATGTGAAGCATGTTATCACTCTACCTCTTCCTCTTCCTCTACCTCTAGTACGAAAAAAAACATTATTATGATTAGCATACTCTCATCTCTGTTCAGTATGCCACCCTTTCTGTTTAGCATATTGTCCTCACTGTGAGGTTCCACCTCTCTCAGTATGGGTCTGAGATTTCTTCTAGTCCTCTTTGGGCTTCTGGTTCTTATCCTGGGCAACTGATTTGCCTCTAGGATGACTTCTTCCTCAGCCTCTTTGACTCTTCTTTCAACTCAGCTTCTCTTCAGATTTCAGAGCCAATTGATAATCATGTTCCACCGTTCAGATGGTTAACATGCTCATCTCATCCTGGATGTCGTATCTCAGGCCATTTATATATCTGGCAACCTTTTCATCATCACTTTCATGATGACCTACCCTAATGTTCAGCCTATAGAATTCTTCAGTGTATTCTTTCACTGTCATTAGCTTTTGTCTCAAGTTCTACATCCTCCTGAACAGGGTAATTTGGTAATCTCTGGGGATGAATGTTGCCTTCATCTTCGCAATCATCCTATCCCAGTTTTTGATCTTTTGCTTGCCTTTGCAGCATCTGTCAGCTTGTAGTTCATCCCACCACAATGTTGCATGTCCTTTCAATATTGTGACAACATGTTTGACCTTCTTGTCCTCTTCGATATCTTCATAGTCAAAATATGTGTCTAGAGCTCTAATCCAGTCTAGAAGCTCCTCTACATCCAAGTTTCCCTCATAAACTAGAATATATATTTTTTCTCTTACACCCATTCTTGCAATAGCTCTAATCAAATGTTCGTTCGTAGCATCTTCGGCAGCAACTTCCTCTTCTTCATGTCCAGCCTCAATTTCACTTTCGGAATCACTAAGATCCCTAGCACTGACTATACGCCTCTGTGTTGTTTCCATGTCTTCGAGTCTAGCTCGTAGATCATGCATCTCTCTCTCCATAGATGGATCAGTCATCTGTCTGCCCCTTCTTCTCGGCATTTCCTCTCCTCTTGCAGATTAGGTGACTGTCTATCTCTCCTTCTTGGTGGCATGATGAATCTCCTCCTGCCTCTCCTTGCCTGAAATATATAAGCAAGAGTCAAAGCTCTAATACCAGACCTGACGTAGCCCCTCCGCTACCCTCGGGTCAGAAGGTCCATGTCCTTAGGATCTTCTTTTCTCGTTGCCCCAAAGAACTCTAAAACATCTCTTATATTTCCCTTTCAGGAAATCTTCACCCACAATTTACTTCAAGAAATCCCCCTTGTACTTGGGAGATCGCACTTCATGCTTTCATGAATCCAATGGTCAAGCACCTTGTCTCTCTATCTCCAAGACCCAAAAATAGTCAACGCTGACCCTTCTCTTTCTATTTCAGATTTCTCCTTATCATGGTTTCGGCGGTCACAATGTCGAGTGACTCGTCTCCTTGACTCACGAAACCCGATATGCCGAACCTCCGATAAGCTCGCAAGGTTGATCTTTCAACGGTCCTTCACTTTGTTTTTTGCAACGATAAAGTGCCAACTGTCCACTCTATTGATTCTATGGCCCACACAACCCTGTCATCCTTCAGAACTTCATGTTTCATGACTTCCGAGGGACAAATCCTTGACCTCCCACTCCTCAATTTCCGAATTTGTGAGATCTCTTAGATCTCCACCACTTGTCCCTTCTAGATAGATGGCTATGATCCACTCGATCTTTTGGTACTCACCCTTTCACGACTTCGTGAACCTTGATACCAAATCTCGAACTCTTCCACTCGCGAAATCTCGATAGGCGATTTCACGAGTGATCTAACGACCCCTGCTGGCTTGGATCGACGGCTCTGTCCCTCCTGAGATTAAACCTTTCAGGAATATTTGTCTTAACTCCCTTTCTCTTCTATGAGATCTAACAACTCGCGGGATATTGCGAATCCTCCATAGAGAATTTCGATCATCTGTTCTTTCTTTGAGAATTTTTCCTCCTACGGATGACATCGCTATGCCTACCTTCCGACTTTCAAGGTATTTAGCCTCTTTCCTTCCTTCGACTCCTTTGAAGGTTAAAAATCCTTCAGCACCTCCACACGACTTTGAGTCTTTCAGATAAAATCTTGCTCACACTCCTTGCGGAAACCTTCAAACACCTCCAAGTGTTGAATTCCCTTCGACTCTATGCACACCTGCAACAACAATATTTCAATACTTCGCTCAGGTTCACAACCCTGAGACTTTACTCGGCCTGTGCACTCCTTGCACGTCTCCTGTGCCTAACTACACTTCTGTGTGAATGAGAACAAAAGCTAACTATCTAAGCCTTCAGAGACGCAACTCTGAATTCTTGTTGACACACTCCTTGCGAACAACTTCTAATGCACTCCTTGCAGGAAATCTCACTCAGACAGAAAAACAATTGAAACTCATTCCTACTTCCTTTTAGAATTCAATCCCAAAACATGAAATCCTATACACAGCATATAAATAAAATGTATAACAAGAAATAAACATCCATGAGCATATCAATCAACACACATACACAGAGAACAACACGATGCCATGAATCTGAATCAAACTCTTTCTATTAATTCAAATATTTGTACATGGGTGTTTTTACACAACTCTCTACATGCTCTATGCTCTTCCTTCTCTGTCTAACTATCTAAATGTTACAATGATACAAGTGAGGGTATCTATATCTATTTTCCCTCTTTCCTTCTAAAACTGTCTAATCTACACATTCAATTCTATCTACCTTCATTTATTATCATAATTGCCTCCATCTACTAAGGAAAAGAGTGAATCTCTCAAGGTCCATTTACATTCTACAAGTGCACCTTCATTTAATTTTTTCATTTAAGGTTGGCGCATTAACTTTCAAGAGAATTTCAAAATTTGAGATGGGCTTGTCCAGCTGTCCGATGTCTCCGCGCTGGCTCGCTTGAGATGCTCCTGCATCATATGGGTGAGATGGAGTGAGAAGGATCACTAATAGGGGTGATAAGAAGGTTAAATGAAGTGAAAAATTAGGAGAAGGGGCCACACCAAAGTCACAAATTAATTAAAAAGTGAAAAATGTCAATCCCCCTAGGGGGGTGTAACTTTTGAGTGTGGGGGTTGAGAAAGGGGTTGAACAAGGATGGAAAGGGTTAGGAGGATAAGGTTATTCTTAGGGGGTCTGTCTCTAACCATCATTTCAACATTTCACATCATCTAACTCATTATTACAATTTTTACAATTTGCCATGTTTGGACTTTAGCAATTAAAATTGTTGTTATAGACTGACTGACACTCCAGGTGGACTAACCCATGGCTAAAGTTGTCCGACTGAGATGAAACTTGGTCCAAGGATGTAGGGAGTGTTATTCCATTTATTTTGATCACAAATACCACTATCAAAAGTTCAAGGATCTAGTTTTTACAATTATTGCTCAAAAACAATTAAATAATTAAATAATTAAACCTCCAAACTTAGGGAAATTTAATTAAAAATTAATTAATTAAAAAAACTAACCTAGACTCGATGGAATTCCATGAAAGTTTCTAATATGTGTTTCATGGTCATTTACAATGAATTCTCTATATAGTTACCAAAACATAATCCCACTAGAATGTCATTCACCACTTTGGAGGACATATGTAAAGTGTGAGGGAAAAACTCAAGGGAAATCAGTAAGGTTGAAAAACCCACTGATATCCTGAGGATAAAAAACCCTCTGTGAACGAAAACCTCCCAATGAACCGATCCCAAGTTAACTGTCCTAGACATGACTCATGCAGACCTATTACATTATTAAACCATGTAGGGGTGTAGAAATTCCAATTACAAAAATAAGTGTTGGGCCAAAAACATCCATGTAGAACCAAAAGTCTTCAACAATACTACATCTGATGATGCATCTCTTCATGGAACATAATTTGACTATTGGTGCTAAATAGGAGGTCAACAAGATGCATTAGGTGCTCTAAGGGTTCCACTCGCCTCATCTATTCCTTTGCGCGACGTGCCCTTCAGGACGCACTACGTGCTCCAAGGGTGCCACTCACCTCTTGATTGATTGGTAGACATCAATAACCCCTGGAGTCAACACTCCACCAGGTGAAATTGTGGGAGACTAAGGGATTCTAAGGAATAAGTCCCCGACCTTATTGCACACCCCTTAGACTCATCGTGAGCGACTGTCACAGTCTTCCCTCACGGCATCGTGGGTCCTCTCAAACTAGGTAATCGTTAACCTACAGTCTAAGCTACGACAGGAATGCTAGTAGGTTGTAGCAGGATTGTTGTCCACACCTCTCCCTCAACCTCTATGTTAGTCGTGTGTGGCCCTTTTACGCCATATGTGAGTCTAGGCAGCAATCTATCGTCAGTCTACATCATCAACAAATCATGTCAGAACATATCCACATCATATAATCTAATCAGATGTAATAATATCACATTAAAACAATCAAACCCCAATAGCACACTCCCTGACTTGATCCAGAGTCCAAGGGGTTCCATCAATGCCTCTACATCCTCAAGGTCCAAAACCCTACACACTTAGTAAAACTGAGTCAATAGCACATGTCTATGTCAATGCAGTAAAAAAACATGTCATCTACCCATAATGCATCATAGTCAAAGAAAAAAAATTTAATAGCATAATAATATGGATCACTTGCGAGCAAGTGTCCTCAAAGAATAAGTTCACTCAGTGCGCCAAAGAGGGATGTTACATACACCCACTCTTGTTCTAAAATTCGCCCCAAAGTTTCTCATTATAAATGCCGAAATAAGTGTATCACAATATCATATGTCTATCTATCAAACAAAAATGGAAATTGTTGGCACATATCATATGCATCCTCCCAGGTCGCCAAGTGTGGACTATAATTGTCCCAGTAGACCTTGACATGATCCACCATTCAACATCATAGCTGTCGAACGTGATGATCCAAGATGCGGACTGGCTCAGCCGTGAGCACCCCCTCCTCTAATACCTACAAGGAACTCATGTCAATAACATGTGTAGGATTACTAATATAATGTCTCAAAACAGATACATAAAAAACATCATGCATAAGCCTCAAGGAATTAGGCAAGGCTAGTCAATAGGCCACAGGCCCCTTTCTATCCTTAATCTCGAAGGGTCCCACGAACCTAGGAGAGATTTTATCTCCCTTCCAAAACTTGATCGAACTCTTATGCGGTTTATCCCGCAAGAAGACTCGATCGTCGATCTCGTAACTCCAGTTGACACGGTGCACATTGGCATAAATCTTACGTCAGTCCTGCACTTCTTTAATCCTTTGTCTTATTGTTTGCATCTACTCTTCCCATTCTTGGATCACTTCTGGTCCCACCAGGACCCTATTGTCAAGCTGATCCCAACTCAAGGGCGTACGACATGGTTTCCCATAAAGAAACTCGAAAGGCACCATATTAATGGTGCTCTGGTAACTGTTGTTGTAAGCAAACTCCACTAGTGGAAAGAATTCTTCCCAACTCTTTTGTTGGTCCATCACGTACATGCGCAACATGTCCTCCAATGTTTTGTTCATTTGTTTTGTCTGTCCGTCAGTCTCTGGGTGATACGCAGTTCTAAAGTTAAGTTGGGTTCCCAAGGCCTCTTGGAAACACATCCAACATGTCTGGTAAACATCAATCCTCGATTGGATATAATCCTCTTAGGCACGCCATGCAGCCTCACAGTCTCACTAATGAAAAATATAGCTATGTCAGGTGCCCGATACGTCATACACACAGGAATAAAGTGAGCACTCTTCATCAGAGTGTCTACTACTACAAAAATTGAGTCATGTCTCCTTGTCATCAGTGGCAATACAACAATAAAATCCATTGAAATAACCTCCCATTTTGATTTTGGAATGGCATGTGGTTGTAGTAATCCTGTTGGGTGTCTATGTTCAGCCTTTACCTGCTAATATTCAAGACATCTGACCACATAGTGGACTATGTCGGCCTTCATTCCCTTCCAAAAGAATAAGGGTTTAAGGTCTTCCCTTGTCTTCATGACTCCCAGGTGAACCATGTAAACTGATCTATGAGCCTCTCTCAGGATTAACATCATCAACTCGTTGTTTAGCAGTACATAAATCCGACCTTTAAACCTCAATAAACCATTGCTATCAAATGAAAATCCCTCAAACCATGGTACCATCATTGTGTTTTGCTCGATAAAACCCTCGACCTCTTTGTACCAGTCATCGTCATGTTGTAAATTTAAAATCTTTTCATGTAGATTCATCTGAAGAGGAAACATCGAAAAGATGTGTGGTCTCTGACTCAAAGAATTTGCCACTAGGTTCACTATTCTCTATATGTAAGTAATCTCAAAGTCATACTCACTAAGAAGTTCTAACCAATGTCGTTGTCGTGTGTTCAAGTCACTTTGCGTAAAATGTGTTGTAGTCCACAATGGTGAGTCTTTAGTTCAAATTTTTGTCCAACAAGGTAGTGTCTCCAAACTTTCAAGGCATATACGATGGCTAATAACTCCAAATCATGTGTCACGTAGTTCTCCTCATGCCTTCTCAGTTTCCTTGAAATGTAAGAAATCACTCGTCCATCTTGCATCAAGACTCTGCCTAACCCTTCCTTGGATGTGTCAGTGCATACCAATAAGTCTGTGCCCATGTCCAGGACCTTTAGTATCGGTGTTGTTGTCAAAAACTCCTTGAGCCTCTGAAATGCTTTCGTGCATTTCTCGGTCCAAACAAACTTCTTTCTTTTCTTCTGTAATTCTATGATTGGATTCGCTATCTTCGAAAACCCTTCAAC
This sequence comes from Picea engelmannii, assembly GCA_009831015.1. Classification (NCBI taxonomy): domain Eukaryota; kingdom Viridiplantae; phylum Streptophyta; class Pinopsida; order Pinales; family Pinaceae; genus Picea; species Picea engelmannii. The sequence goes on along the minus strand of ML780663.1, from coordinate 41,987 downwards.
GAACCGTCGATAGTATCCTACTAAACCCATGAAGTTGTGCACTTCCGGGACATTCGCCGACACAGGCCACTCCATGATAGCCTCAACCTTGGCTGGATCCACGATGATGCCTTCGTTGGAGATGACATGCCCCATGTAGTGGATCCTTGACTTATAAAATGAGCATTTGGACAACTTACCAAACAATTTGTGCTCTTGCAAACACTTTAGTACCAAGCACAAGTGCTCATCATGCTCATTCATCGTACGAGAGTAAATCAAAATATCGTCATTAAACACTTGGATGAACTTGTCCAAGTACTCGCAGAACACCCCATTCATTAAACTCATAAATACCCCTGGGGTGTTTGTCAGTCTAAATGGTAAAACAGTAAACTCGTAATATCCAAACCTTGTCTTAAAGGAGGTCTTAGGGACGTCATCCTCCTTGATCCACAACTGGTGATACCCTAATCGCAAATAAATCTTGGAGAACACCATCTCACCCTTCATTTGATCAAACAGATCATCAATTCTCGACAAGGGATATTGATTCTTGATCGTGGCCTTGTTCAGTTGATGGTAGTCAATGCAAATCCTCCATGATCCATCCTTATCCGTATGAAAATAATAGGTGCACCCCACGGTGACACATTAGGACATATCAGTCCTAGGTCCAACAACTCCTTTAGTTGCATTTTCAACTCTTGTAACTCTGGGGTCTACATCCGATAAGGCATTCTTACTATCTATTCAGTTATTGATTTTAGGTCTATCGTGAACTCCAATTCCCTCTCTAGGGACATCTCAGGTAACACTTATAGAAACACGTCCACAAACTCTCTCACCACCGGAAGGTGTTCTAGACATTCTGCTACTCCCTTCTCGTTTAACACAAGGATCGCATAAATCTTTCACCCCTTGCGCATAATATTCCAAAGTTGCAAGGAAGAGATAAACTTCACAGAAACTCCTTGGTTTCATCCTACAATCACATGTCTCTGTTCCTCATCATCGACCAAGCTCAATCATTTCGTCTTACAGTTGAGTATTGCCTCATTCGATTCCAACTAGTCCATGCTGATCACAACATCATAAGATCCTAGGATCATGACATATAGGTTGTCCCCTGTGAAAATCTCTCCCAGGTTAAGGATACATCCTGTAACCTTTCCTCTAAACTTTTGTTTGGCTCCTGAAGCCATCTCCACAAAGCTAAACGTGTTTTGTTCGACTTCCTTTACCTTAATCCTTTTTAGCACTGCACCAGAAATGAAACTCTTGGTAGCACTGGGATCTATAAAAATACTAAGGTTCTGGTCAGCGACGGTACCTATCATCTTGAGAATAGTCGACTAATTCTCTACTTGGCGGTTATTCACCGCTACATGAATCCGATGGGCCTTGCCCATATCTCCCACGGTATTGGGTCCGGCTGATCCAGACACTCTAGTCCTCTCCACTGGGAAATCACACTGGTAGTGTGGCTCCCCACACGTCCAGCATCCCTTCTTTGGCCCAGTAGTGTTGGTACTTGAAGTAGAAGATGACGGCCCATCGTCCTGGAATCCTGGTCTATTCTGTTGAACAGGCCGAAACTACTACAGCTACGGTCGATGCTGCTACTGATGTTGTGGTCCCCAATAAGGTGTCTGTTGTTGAGGTGGTGGTCACTGAGGTGTAGTGAATGTAGATCCCCTCTATAAGCCACGATATCCCGGTGTATGTCTTGCTGGTTTCTAGTGCTGCTGTGTTCCAGATGAAACCTACCCTGTTGGTCTTGCTGTAGTCCTAGTCTGACCCCCACTGATAAGCTCCACGTCTGCTCTGAGGGCCTTCTGGACAACATCGTGCAAGGTTTGAGGCATCAAAATCCTAACCTTTGCATGCAGGATATTGTTAAGGCTGAACACGAACCTGTTGACCTTAATTTTCTCCGTGTTAATGTGTGAATCATACCGGAGCAGCTCCATAAAATGGGCCTCATACTCGGGCACCATACGACCTCCCTGCCATAAGGAGTTGAACTCATTGAGTTGACTCTCAATGAATTCCTCTGAAAGGTACCTCTCTCGGAACCATTCCTCAAATAGTTCCCATGACACGTCTTCGACAGCCATGTTTAGCTGCGGTAGGAGCGTCTTCCACCATAGAAGAGTGCTCCCCTTCAATTGAAAGACCACCATGTGTACCTTCATGTTGGAGGTATAATCATGAAGTACGAAGCACATCGCCATGTTCTCCAACCATGCCTCGGTGACTGTGCCATCCGGGGGACCAAAGAACTCGAGAAATTTGACCTTCTCGAGTTCACGGTGAATGCTACCCGTACCAACCGGAGCGTGTGGTGGAACCTCAGCAGGTGCCGGTGCCCTGGCCTCATCTTTATCCAAATGGATGATCAGTACCTCGGATATGCGCTAAAAATTCCTCATCATTCCGACTACAACGCCAACTGCGATCTGCTCCTGTCCGAGAACTTGCTCGTCTCCCTGGGGGTTAGACCCCTCAGATGTGGATGCTACTGGAGGTGTTGCACCTCCTCCCCTAGAACCCCGTCGTCTTCCTTCGTGGCATCCTAAACCATGATTACCTACATGCATGCAATCAACTTGATTAGCAACAGTATAATATAATCATGTCAATGAAAGCCGTAGCGATCCCAAGTCGCGAGTCGAACCAGGCTCTTATACCATATGTAACGAACCTCCCGTTCATCAAGACATCAACCTCTCCAACAAGTGAAATATTTTTTTTTTGCGTGTGCATGTGTACAAGGGTAATAAATACATTATACTCTACATAGCAATGCGACGACAAACATGTTGCATGTAATAGTGACAAAAACATAACGACCTAAGATGCACATAAATCATCAAGAAGCAAAGAGAGAAAATCAACCGACGAGAATAAAAATACTAACTACCCACCCGTCCTACCCTGCAATGGTTAGGACCTCCAGGACACATAAGTAACGCTCAAGCCTAGGTTCCCATCGATTTTGACCATTTAAGGTCTCAGGGCTGGCGACTGTTCTGAGGAACAAGGAGGTGTCTACATCCCACCTGACACAAGCAGACCAAGCCAATAAGAAAGGACAATCATTAATTACTAATCAACAAGCCCCTCCATAGAAGGTGCAAGATAAAAATGACTTCGCTAATTCCTTATCAATAGTCGAGTCAAGCTATTCAATAGTCATCGTCTATTTTAGCCATTTAACATGAGCCCATCTTAGCATGCCTAAAGCAAAATATCATTAGCCTTAAAACAAATTCATTTGCACAATTTTAAATTATAAGTGCCATTAGAGTTCCATCTATATTAATATGCCTTAAATTATTATTAATGTCATAAGTATTCTATTTGAAAATCATGATCTAATAATCATGTAGTTATATTTATAACAATATATCAAAAATAGATTATTCACCCCTTAACAATCCTTACATTAAATTCCTCATCCAAAAATAATAATAGTAATAATAATTGTTATTATTATTATTAATAATTAATAAAAATAACACCTCATTACTTTAAACATGTTAATCATAAAAAAATCTTAAACCATTCATGCCCATATAAAGATATTTAAATACAGATTTTGTAATACTCATACACCTCATCCATTCGGAATAAATAAAGAATCTACACTATAATGGTTCATGTACTTTTCGATACACCTAAACATGACAGAATAATAAAAGTTCGATTAAAAGATATTATTGACTAAATTAAGTGAAGAATCGGGGCAGTAACTGCACTGGGAGTGAGTATAGCTGCAAAGCAATTTCAAGTTTTATAATTATTTCTGGTTATCCCTTTTTCAAGGGCACAGGCTCCACTTGTTTACCTGGGTGCACAATTTTTGGCAAAAATAAGGAATGTTCAGCTCATCAATCCAAAGGAAGTAACGTTACTAATCTGTAATTTAAGGAACATAAATCCTTTAATTAGAAAGTTGCTCCTAAGTTTGTATTGAAGGATTAGATTGTTTTTTTGTTTCTTATCTACGTTCCAAAAACATTGATGGTTATAACACGCAACTAATATTCCAGAATCAACTAAAATTTTAAGGATGAAGATCTTCGTTCGCTAGGGAAAAAATTCACCAGAAACGAATTGGCAATAACAATTTCACAAAAAAAAAATTCCAGAATGAATTTGCCAGAACAAATCTTACAAAACAAAAATGCTAGAGATGAATTTTGTCAGAACGAATTTTTAGAACCAATCTTACAAAACGAAAATGCCAGTGATGAATTTTGTCAGAAAGAATTTTCAGAACCAAACTTACAAACGAAAATGCCCAAGATGAATTTTGCCAGAATGAATTCACCATTACACCCATCACAGAACGAATTCAAAATTTTTCCTTATCTAGTTAAATAACAAAAGTAATATGTATATATCTATTATAGAACGAATTATCCATTACCGAATGAATTCACCATTACATCCATTACAGAACGAGTTTGAAATTTTTCTTTATCTATTTAAATAACAGAGGTAAAAATATATATATCTATTACCGCACGAATTCACCATTACAACGCATCCATGTATATACAACAATGCATTATAACTATATCAGTGATTGTCAATGACTGTAAAACTATACAACAATAATTTAAATGTGAATATACCACATCCGAGAAAATACAGTTGCGAAGAGTAACGCAGAAGCATAAGGATCACAGTGTTAAGCATTAAATATGGATATCTTGGTAAAATCATAGTGGTAAAATGCTAGAGCTAAAGCTATTGGTTTTATTCTCCCTATTCGCGTAGTTGAATTTCAATTCTATTTACTGTAATCACCACTTCCATTGCTATAATAGAAATAAACTGTCAATCCATAGCAGGAGTAATATGATATTGCCAGGTGTCAAAGCCAAGAAAATCACGGTGTGTTAACCCTATGTATCCAAACTAAGGAACAATAAAACCCCAACCAGAATGCTGACCAAAATAATTTTAGGCAATCAATCAAATGACAAAAGCTGAAGACATAATTCATCCATTTACAAATCAACATACAGATCGAAGAATAAGTTACTAATGCATTCTACTCTACAAAATAAAAGAGCCTACCATTGCCTTATCGCCCGCCTTGAATAATATCCACGCACTCTGTGCCACTCCCGCTCGCCGATCGTCGAGACCTCACCGGTACCTCCCAGCCAATTCTAGGGGTACTCTTTTTCCCCCTTAACCCCCCGAGCCACAAAGGGGCCACACACTATCCAGAAGTTACGTCTAGCTCCCAGCTCACCTCGCAATGCCGAGCTACCACTCCTCTCCGAGCTAGGAAATCCCAACTCCCACAAGTAAATCAGTCAAGTCACTATTCCTACAGCATAACGTTATGCTAACAACCGATCCTCTTCTTCCTTCTCCTCCCTCTCTTTTATAGAGTTTTCAAACTTCCATTCTCTCTCTAAATCTCATTTAATTTAAGTTTTAATAAAAAAATCCTAAAAATTCACCTTCGTACAAGTGTCACCCATCCTCCACATTCCTCCAATAAATATTTTCTTTTATTTATTAATTGTCTTATTTCCCTCACCCACCTAGAGTTACTCCTAAAATTACTCCTAGGTGTCCCTAGATTCCCTTACAGGTTTTAAAGGCTTTCCCTATTATGAAGTTGCTAATTTAGTTCAATTTAGAAGGCTCTTAATTGTAGATTCTTTACTAAGTTGACCTCCCACTTTTTACCATAAGTTCCCCTCTTTCCCTTTTTATGCTACCTCCATTCCCTAGTTTCCTAATTTTTATATTTCCCTCTTTCCCCTTTTATTGAGCTAAAAACAAAAGTTGTGCAATTTAACCTCTTTTCCCTTTTATTATTAATTTAGTATCTTTTTAAACTACCAAAAGTCAAAATAATTAATTGCCTCTTTACGTTTTACATCCGCACATTTTATTTAATTTCTTACTCTCTTCATGTTACCACAAAAATTTTATAATGACCAAATTATTACTTAAGTGATTTTAAATTTTATTATTTTATCTTATTACATATATATATATATATATATATATATATTTTATATTAGACAAAATTTTTACCCTAAACAGATTTTAGACTTAGAACTTAGATTCTGATCCAAGCAACAATTAATTAGGGAAATTGTTTTAAAATTTCTTAATGTGTTATTTGTCTTAGTTCCATCTAAGTTCATCCCTCTATCATCATCCACACGATGTTCCCTTCAGGATTCACTAGGTGCTCCAAGGGTGCCACTCGCCAAATCTGTTCCTTTGCGCGACGTGCCCTTCAGGATGCTCTACGTGCTCCAAGGGTGCCACTCACCTTTTGACTGATTGGTAGACATGAATAACCCCTGGAGTCAACACTCTGCTAGGTGAACTTGTGGGAGACTAAGGGATTCTAAGGAATAAGGCCCCCGCCTTATTGCGCACCCCTTAGAATCATCGTGAGCGACTGTCGCAGTCTGCCCTCATGGCATCGTGGGTCCTCTCGAACTAGGTAATCATTAACCTATAGTTCGAGCCACGATGGGAGTGCTAGTAGGCTGTGGAAAGGATGTTGTCCACACCTCTCCCTCAACCTCTCTAGTAGTTGTGTGTGGCCCCTTTACTCCATATGTGAGTCTGGTCGGCAAGCTATCATCAGCATGCATCATCAACAAATCATGTAAGAACATATCCACATCATATCATCTAATAAGATGTACTAATATCACAGTAAAACAATCAAACCCCAATAGCACACTCCTTGACTCGATCAAGATTCCAAGGGGTTCCATCGATGCCTCTGCATCCTCAAGGTCCAAAACCCTGCACACTTAGTAAAACTGAGTCAATAGCACCTATCTATGTCAATGCAGTAAAATAACATGTCATCTACCCATAACGCATCATAGTCAAAGTCAAATGTTTTAATAGCATAATAATCTGGATCACTTGTGAGCAAGTGTCCTCAAAGAATAAGTTCGCTTAGTGCACTAGAGTGGGATGTTACACATGACTACCAGAGATGTTGAGGGAGAGGTGTGGAGATTAGCCCTGCCACAGCCTACTAGCACTCCCACCATGGCTCGAACTGTAGGGTAACGATTACTTAGTTCGAGAGGACCGGCGATGTCATGAGGGTAGACTGCGACAGTCTCTCATGATGATTCTAATGGGCGTGCAATAAGGTGGGGGCCTTATTCCTTAGAGGCCCTTAGTCTCCCACAAGTTCACGTGGTGGAGTGTTGACTCTAGGGGTTATTGATGTCTACCAATCAGTCAAGTGTTGAGTGGCACCCTTGGAGAACGTAGTGTGTCCTGAAGGGCACGTCGCGCAAAGGAACAGATGAGGCGAGTGGAACCCTTGGAGCACGTAGTGCATCTTGAAGGGAATGTCGCATAAAGGAACAAATGAGGTGAGTGGCACCCTTGGAGCACCTAGTCCGTCTTGAAGGGCACGTCACATTGATGATGATAGAGGGATGAACCTAGATGGCCCTACGACAAATAACATGTTAAGAAATTTTAAAACAATTTCCCTAATTAAATGTCGCCCGGTACAAATCTAAGTTCTAAGTCTAAAATTTTGCTAGGGGTAAATTTATTCTACCATTAAAAAAATAAAAATAAATAAATAACTAAAATAAATAGATAAAATAAAATAAAATAATAAAATTTAAAATAAAAACCACTTAAATAATAATTATGTTCTTCATAAAATTTTGTAACATGAAGGGAGTAAGAAATTAAATTATTCATAAGAAATAAAAGATGTGGATATCAAATGTAAAGAGGGATTTAATTATTTTATCTTTTGATAATTTAAAAAGATACTAAATTAATGATAAAAGGGAAAATGGGTTAAATTCCACACCTGCCTTTTTGAGTTCTAAGTAAAAGGGGAAAGAGGGAAAATCAAAAGATAGGAAACTAGGGAGAAGAGGTAACATAAAAAGGAAAAAGGGGAACTTAAGGTAAAAAGCGAGAAGTCAACTTAGTAAAGAATCTACATTTAAGAGCCTTCTAATTTTAAACTGAATTAGCAACTTCATAATAGGGAAAGCCTTTAAAACCTGTAAGGGAATTTGGGGACACCTAGGAGTAATTCTAGGAGTAACTCTAGGTGGGTCAAGGAAATAAAGAGAATTACTTAATTAAAGAAATTAATTCATGGAGGATTGTAGGGGATGAGGGACACTTGTACGGAGAGGAATTTTTGGGAATTTATTTTTAAAAACTTTAATTAAATGAGATTTTAGGAAAGAAAGGAGGTTCAAAACTCTATAAAAAAAAGGGAGGAGAAGGAGGAAAGGGGAGCTTCTGTTTGCGTATCGTTACGCTGCAGAAATATTTACTTGGTTGATTTACTTGTGGGAGTTGGGATACCCATCTTGGAGAGAAGTGGTAGCTCAGCCTTGCGAGGCGAGCTTGGAAATAGACGAAATCTCTGGATAGTGTGTGTGGCCTCTTTACGGCTTGGGGGGCTAATGGAGAAGAATATTACCCCTAGCATTGGCTGGGAGGTACCGGTGAGGTCTCGACGATCGGCGAGCGGGAGTTGCACGGAGCCCAGGACGTCATTCAAAGCGGGCAATAAGGCAACGGTATGCTCTTTTTTTTTTTAGAGTAGAATGCATTAGGACTTATGCTTGGATATGAATATTGATTGTAAATGGAATGGATTTTTAGATTGATAGTGGACCCTTTTTCTTAGCCTAGCTAATTGTTTGGTTGATTGATTTCCTGTGACCATCGGCCCCACATGACTCGACAGCCCTGTGGTTTGATTGTGACCCATGCGATTTTTTTCTTTTCGTCCCTAGCATGTTAGTCCTCGCTTGAGCAGTCGGCTAGGAGCCTGATCTACGGTAGTCTCCTTAGCGTTAAAATACCTATGGATCTCAACGCCCTACTTTTCTGTGCGAGGATGGTGATGCGAAGGTGAACCTTTAGCCGTCTCCCTCTGTTGATGTCCTTGCCTGATTGTTTGTCTTGTGTCTTTCGGTATGGCCTCTGCGTATGCTTTATCTTGCTTCCTTGTTGTTTACTTTATGCGCCCCGACTGATACAATCCCTACGATCCTTTCAATGAGTTATCCTTAGGGCCCTGGCATTCTCTTACTGTTGTCAGCAATTTTTATAGTGGTATTATGAGATGAAAAATGATTTAACTTCAATCTATGTTAGCATCTTGTTGGATTGAATGTATTTTTTGTATCGTTAACTCGGCTGTTGTAATTAGGTAGTGGATGAAAAAAATAATTATACTTCATCGATTGCATTATATGATGGTTGAAACATATTAACCTTGCATTGTTTAATAATGGCCACTCTAGCCTTGCATCTATATCATTTAAACCGCTAATTGAACTGTGTAAATATCCTTGCTGGCAATTTTGTCTCTATATGTTCATCACTTAAAGGCACTAACATTCCATCATGTAAAGAACGGAGGATAGAACTCACATCAAGGAATAACCATCACTGTCTATTTATGCCCTCTTTACAATAATGAGAGCACTGGAAGATTCGATATGTAGCTCAACATATGAATGTATCGCTGAAATCCTAGTGGCATGTTCTTAACTTTTGGATAGTACATTACTTAAAAAAAAGAAAACCTAAAACATTAAACCATGAGACAGAATAATGCATAACCATTCGGCGTTTTACACTTACCCAACACTCTAGTCTGGAATTTCATTTTTGGGGAATAACTGTAAAACTATATTGACAATGAAAGAAATGAAATAGTTACATCACGTATTTATCACCAGACGCAAAAACTAACCAAGTAATGGGTTTAATTGTGTTTGGTTTTGCGTTGAGGTGGATCCAAAATATGCATGCTTGTGAAGGTATCATCAATCACTCCTAAACACCTACACTTGAAAATAAGTTCGACGTTCTCAGAATCCTCCATTCGCATGCCAAACCCTGGTATTGTTTGATAAGAAGATGAATTCATTTTCAGTGATTCCAAAGAAGACCCCTTTTCAAAAACACAGAGAAGAAGAGGAAGCGAAGAAAAAGAGAGATGATGAGGAAGTTGCTCATTTTCATGAAGATTTTGTCAAATCCTTTCAGGGAGATGATGTTCCTGGTGGAAAAGCATTTGTGCAGGAGAGACTATCAATCCTGATGATCCAGGAAAAAATAGAAATGAAGGCGCGCCATCCCAGGAAGTGGCTTCTGGTTCAAAGAAAGGAAGCAGGTATTACTGGATTATTACTAATGCTTCACTCTATAGTTAGTCCTCACCGTTAGAAGACTGTAGTATCTTCTTCACCAGTAATTCCTCAATCGGATTGACTACGATTTTATTCCAGCTTTTAGAGGTCCACATTAATTTCCTTTGCACGATGTAGTTACCTATTATTAATTCTTCCCTTCTGATTTTTAACAACAACATGTAATTTAATTACTCAACACCTTTATGTTTAGCGTTGATCCAACAATAGTCAACTGACAGAAAAGCATTTAATAACCTCCAACTAATCGGCAATAATGTTGGCTAAATGAAATTAGTGACCACGTTGTGCATTGACGAGAGCATATTATTTGATATCCTGTTCTTGACAGCCCACGTTGACCGCTGGGATTGTTAGACCTGCATGTAACGATGCTTGGCTATATACATTTTCATAAATTATTTTTATGAATGGAAGTGTATGTTGATCCCTGGACATCTACGATTTCCATAATTACTTTTATGACTGGAAGTGTATTATTAACATTCTTCTTGAATTTTGGTTACGAAAATTTGTTGTCTTTAATAGTCTTAGAATGGAGAATGTTATGGTTGGTGGTTTCCACAATCGTGAGAAACTTAACATTATCGTTCTTGGAATGAGAAAAGCTAATGCCCTTAATGGTCAGTTGTAAGGATAAGGGTTAACTTTATTGTTGGCCCAAGTTACTGTTTTAATTGTCACTAGTAATGAGAAGGGTAAGGTGTTGTCTTTAGAACGAGAGAGTTAAGGATCTTAATTATTCATTCGATGGTTATCCTTTCATTTTGGATTATTGATTAAAAGTGATTTCATATATTGATTTTTAGGAGAAAGGTGGATTACTTCTCTTCAGTTTGTTTTTATCATCTTGGTCCATTCGATTGATTGTGGGATTTCTTGATTGATTTGCTTTTTTTTTATCCCTCAATCCTTAGAACTTAACCACCCTTTCCTTTCCTAAATGTAATGATCAACTACTCCTTCTTGCGTGAACTGAAAAGTAATGAAAAGTAATGTGGTCTAGACGACCGACTTCTCGTGCACATAAAAAAAATGTTAAATGATGGTGTCGAACCTAGACACCTTGCGCAAGCTTACTTACTATCATGTATGATGGAAGCAGTGACTTTTACCCTTTCACCTTTAAAATTTTCTAATGTATGATGGTTAATTTATAATTTTCTATGTGGAATTTATGCGATTAATTTACCTGCACAATGGATAAATTGAAGCTTAATCTCACGCCGTTGCTTAAGTTAACATGAGAGTGTTCGTGGATTATTACTCTCGTGGCTAGAAGATATTTAATGTTGATGTATGATAGACAACGATGATGGTTACTTGTGCGTCATGTTTAATTGTGAATTAGAATTGATGGATTGATGGTCCTTAGGAGTTGCGTTGAAGGTTTAAGTTTTGTATTGTAATGCATCATTATTAATGGTAGAATGCCTTGGTGTTCGGCGGATGTAATTATTATGTTAATACATTGATATATGTGTCATGACACATAGGGATGATATGTCGGCCCTGTGTAGTATCGGATTACTAAATTTTTGTTTCGTTCATTTATGTGGTTGATGTGTCGATGATGTTGACTAATTAGTGATGTTTAAATTCCTAACACAACTTTGAAAAAATAAAACTAAAAATAAAAATTTGCCATGTTGTACATCGTTTGGTGGTCGTAACGTGGGGTTGTTATAGTGTATAAGAGGTCCTTGTTTGTGAGATAAGGGACCCCTCTCCTTAGCGATTTGACTCTAAAATCTCAGAGATATACATACTCTACCCCCTTGTGACATACCACTATTATGCGCACTAAGAAAACTTATTCTTTGAGGACACTTGCTTGCAAGTGATCCAGGTTATTATATATATTGGTCATTTTGATTATGATTATGAGAGATTATGGATTTCATGATATGTTATTTGTTTGAATTTACATAGATAGGTGTTATTGATTGGGTTATCCTGAGTGTGTAGGACTTTGGACCTAAAGTATGCAAAGTCATCGATGAAACCCCTTGGAATCTAGATCGAGTCAGAGAGTGGATTGTTGGGTTTGAATGTTGTTGATGTGACATATGTACATATGATTAGATGTTATGATGATTGATTATTATTGCTGAAATGATTCACTGATGGATGTAGGATGACGATAGCTTACCGACTAGACTCAGATATGGATTAGAGTAGTCACACATGAAAACCAGAGACATTAAGGGAGAGGTGTGGCAACAACCCTACCATAGCCTACTAGCACTCTCGTCGTGGATCAAACTATTTGTTAACGATTACCTAGTTTGAGAATACCCACAATGCCATGAGAGAAAAATACGATAGTCGCTCACGATGATTCTAAGGGGCACGCAATAAGGTAGGGGCCTTATTCCTTAGAGGCCCTTAGTCTCCTACAAGATCACCTAGCGGAGTATTGACTCCAAGGGTTTGACATCTACCAAATTCAGTCAAGAGATGAGTGACACCCTTGGAGCATGTAGTGTGTCTTGAAGGGCACGTCACGCAAAGAAAACAGAAAGAGGCAAGTGGCACACTTGGAGAACGTAGTGTGTCATGAAGGGCACATCGTGCAAAGAAAACAGAAAGAGGCGAGTGGCACCCTTGGAGCACGTACTGCGTCTTGAAGGGAACATTGCGCAAATAAAATGGAAGGAGGAGAGTGGCAACCTTGGAGCACATAGTGTGTCCTGAAGGGCACGTCACAATTTTAACTAGTAAGTGAATAAACCTAGTGCCTAGAAAATTGTGCCTCCTTAGGACCTAGTCGGCCTTAAAATGAATTATATGATAAGTAAAGTTTTAAAACAATTTTTTCCTTAAAAATGTCGCGTATCCTAGTGACTTTAAAACCTAGGTCTAAGCAGAAACTATGAACAAAATAATTAGATATATAACAAGAAAGGGGTAAAGAAATTCAAACTTTAATTATTAAACTAAAAATTCTAATGAAGGATTGAATTTTTAGAAAAGGGGTAATGCTTGTTTTTATCTACATTTGCTAACTTAATTTTTAGTTAAAACAAAAAAAAGGGTAAATGGTTGTTTTTATCTACATTTGCTAAATTGATTTTTAGATAAAAATAAAATAGGGTAAATGGTTATTTTATCGACACTTGCTAAATTGATTTTTAGTTAAATAGGAAAAAGGGGGAAACTTACAAGAAAAAGGAAACTTAAGGAAAAATGGAAACTTAAAGAAAAGAGGAGACTTAAAGAAAAAACCGAATGTCTAACTTAGTAAGGAATCTAGCCTTTGATACTTTCTATTTATGAAATCAACTAGTAATTAAGTATGGCGTAAGTCATTTAAGAATTGTAAGGGAATATTGGGATACCGAGGAGCATTTTTAGGAATGCTCTTGGTGGGTGAGGGAAATAAGAATAATTAATTAATTAATTAAATTTATTTTCTAGTGAAACTAGTGGATTAGGTGACATGTGTATGGGGAAAGGTTTTTCAAAATTAATTAAATGAAAAAGGAATTTAATGAGAATTTGGGAAACTAATTAATCGAAAAATATATAAAAAGGATGGAGGAGGAGGAGTATGGATCTCATCTTTTTGCATAATGTTACACTGCTAGAATTTTATCTTGACTGAGCTTTCTCTTGTGGGAGTTGGGATACCCAACTCATGTAACGAGTGGTAGCTCGACCTTGCGAGGGGAGATGGGTGCTAGAATTATCTGGTATTATGGAAATGGCCCCTTTGTTGCTTGGGTGGCTCAGGGGGAAGAAGAGAACCCATAGCATTGGTTGGGAGGTATCGATGAGGTCACATCGGTCGACAAGCGGGAGATGGACGGACCACACATGGGATAAAGACTCAGAGATTTCTCTTTTGGCTATGATACACATGTGTATATTTGTATTCAATGATAGTTTAAATATTGTTTCTATGCCTTCAGTAATCTACTTCTATTGTTTTAAAGTTTATGTTTTATTCAATGAACACTATCCAACAATTTCATTTTTATCCTTCAACAAATTGTCTTAATGAGCCCAGCATTTTATGATCAGAGACCTTAAGGTCATCCCAACCTTATGCTCACAGTTTTTTTTTAATTGATTTCCATGGCGAACCCAAACTCTGATTGCAATGACTTCTCTGCATTTGTTTTTATTGGTTTAATATGAAGAAAATTTTGTGTTTTTATCTTATGTCCCTTTTCCTTAAGTTATTAGTCTTTGCCTAAGTAATTGGCCAGGAGCCTAATTGACTGTCTTCACTCTAGTGTTTAAGACTAAGATTTAAATGCCCTTCTTTCATGTGCATGGATAATGAGTAAAGGACAATTTTCTCCTAGCTATCTATCCCTTACTTATCTCTACGTTTGAACGATAAATATATGTTCTTGAATGATACATCTCTACGACTTATTGAATGATAAATCTTTGCGCTTGAATGATACATCCCTGCATCCCTGAATTATAAATCTATGCGTTTCTTTTTGAATGATTCTCTCTTCATTTTGTCTGGTGTGCTTTGCGTTTTGTTGTTTTGATGTCCAATGTCTTACCTCTCTCACTGGGTGATTTGTTTCCCTTGTTTTTCTGAGTTTAGCACGGAAACCCAGAGTGTTATAGAACTGATCTTGTTAACTTTTAATCCAGAGTTATTGTGCCCAGATTTTGAATTCATTTTACTGTTGAAATAACCATTATAAGAATCCAAACAAAAATTGTTTTTACTATTGAAACAAACCTTTATATGCGTCCATATTCGAATTCGTTTTCATTGTCAAATAAATCCTTATAGGAATCTAGATTGAATTCATCTTTATTGATATAATAAACCATTATAAGAATCTAGTTGGAATTCATTTTTACTGTTGAAACAAACTTTTATAGGAATCCATATTCGAATTCGTTTCATTGTGAAATAAATCGTTATATACCTGCATATTTGAATTCTTTTTATTGATGGAATAAACCATTATAAGCATCTAGTTGGAAATAATTTTTACTGTTGCAGTGTATTTTTGACAACGAATTTAATGTTGCAGTGTATTTTGACAACTAATGTAAATGTTGTAGTGTATTTTTGACAGTGAATTTAAATGTTGCAGTGTATTTTTGACAATGAATTTAAATGTTGCAGTGTCTTTTCAACAGTAAATTTAATGGTTGCAGTGTATAGATATTTTACAACGAATATATTACATAGTGAATCTAGAGTTATCCAGCGAATCCCTTTTTGGTTGATTAACTGGTCATAACCATGCATTATTTAAACTAACATATTAGGATGTTATTATTTAAAGTTAGACAAAGATATATTGTTTCTGTTTTATATTTAAAAGACAACAATATAATTAAAAGAAAGAAAAGACATTTAAAAGACAACGATAGATTTAAAAGACAACAATTATATTGTGATGTTAAGAGACAACAATATATTTTGATGTTCAAACACAACGATATATATTTAAAAGACATCAAATTTGTATTTAAAAGACAACAAACATATTTAAAATACCGCGATTTATTGTGATGCTATAAGATAGTGAATTCATTTAGTTCAGTTTTAAAAGATAATGAATTCATAATATAAGATAACCATACAGTTTCAGCTTTAAATAACGAATTCATAAGATAAGGATATAGTTTCAGTTTCAAATAGCTATATAAGACAATGAATTCATATAGTTTCAGTTTTAAAAGATAGCAAATTCAATTTTAAAAGATAGCGAAATCAGTTTTAAAAGATAGCAATATATAGTTATCTGATATTGGAATTGGAAAATAGTTACAATGAACTATTTGTTTGAATATAATTATTTTTAATGTGTACAGATTGATGTATTCAAGTGTCACCATGGAATAACTAGTACATATAAGAGAATATACTTCTTACTATGAAAACATGGTGTAATCCGTCATTACATTCCTCATTACCCTAGTATTAGTATTGACTATGTTAAGTGCATATATTAATTCACTTTTTAATGCAGAAAATCAACAACAAGTAGTTATTCCATCAATGGTAAAGACATATCAGTTTAAGGAATGTATGAATTATCTAGATTCAATAAATTATTGTGCGGTATGATTGGTTAAAGACTAGATTCATTTGCGCCATTAACCATGTTGATGTAGGATTGCTTTGGAATTTAAGGTGAGGTATGTTTGTTATAGTAGTCATATTTCCCTTGCGTCTTGTTGACTTGTCAATGGGGTACTTGGGTATAGTCTTCATGTTTTTGACGGTTAATTCGATCTCCTAGAACATTGGATTTTTCTTGGGTTATTGGTCTAGATATGTTATGTTGCACCTTGGTTACTGTCACGCCTACCACCTTCTGATGGCTTGATTCCTGAAGAGGGGATCATTGTGTGCCCCGATTGATAGAAGCAAATGATAACCTAGCTAGAGTCATGTGCTTCCTAATGTGGGTGTATTGTTCATTGTAGTTGATGTTCGTACTTGGTTTGTAACACCTTAATGAGTTTGGTTTTGCACACTATAGAGGTTTCTAGTTACTATTCATCGAAGTCATTATGTCAGGTTGTTGATGTTGACCTTTATCTTGTAGGCATTGTCTTTCTTGTGTCGGGTGGGTAGTCATTTTTATCTGTCCATTGATTATTGCATGTTTCATCCAATTGCATGATATGCTAGTATGATGAGTCATTGTTTTCTATTGCCTGAATGCATAAGTTGTGTTCATCGTCAAGTTGTGTTGATTAATTTTTGTCATTGATTTCCTTCCTTCTTAAAACAAAAAAAACAATTGCACTTTCTTTTGTCGCATGTGGTCATAATGACGAGGTCATTACATATGGTATCAAAGTGGGTTCGACCCATGACTTGGGATCACTACGGCTTCCCTTGGTTAGATATTTGATTGTAATGTTGCTAATTAAACTGATTTGTATCTGTGAAGGTAATCATGGTTAGAGGATGTCACGGAGACAGATGACAGGGTTCTAGGGGAGGAGGTACGACACCCCCAATAACATCCACACCTAAGGGATATAACCCCCAGGGAGATGAATAGGTTGTAGAAAAGGAACAAATAACTGTGGGTGGTGTGGTTGGGCTGATGAGGTCCTTTCAGCAGATGTTTGAGGCACTAATCAGTCGTTTGGATAGAGATGAGGCTAGGGCACTGACACCCCTATGGGTCCACTATGCACTTCAGTTGATACTAGTAACATTCACCGTGAACTCGAGAAGGTCAAAGTTCCCAAGTTCTTTGGTGCCCCAGATGAAGCAGCCTCCAAGGCAAGGTTGGAGAATATGGCGATATGTTTTGCACTTTGCGACTATACTTCCAACATGAAGGTATGCATGGAGGTTTTTCAACTGAAGGGGAGAACTCTTCTATGGTGGAAGATGCTCCTACCGCAATTGAACATGGTCATCGAAGAGGTGTCATGGGAACTATTCGAGGAATGATTCTGAGAGAGGTATTTATCGGAGGAATTCATTGAGCATAAGCTCAACGAGTTCAATGCCTTGTGACAAGGGGGTCGTACGGTGACCTAGTATGAGGCTCATTTTATGGAATGTTTTCGGTATGCTTTGCACCTCATTACTGAGAAACTTAAAGTCAACAGGTTCATGATTGGCCTTAATGTCAACATGTGTGCAAAGGTTAGGATTTTGATGCCTCAAACCTTGCATGATTTCATCTAGAAGGCCCTCATAGCAGAGGAGGTTCTTATCAATGGGGTTCAAGGAAGGACTCCGGTGAGACCAATAGGGCAGGTGTCATCTGGTGCACAAAAACATCAGACACCAGCTAGACACTCGCAAGGATATCATGGCTTCTAGAGAGGATCCAATTTCACTACACCTCAGCAAACAACACCTTAGCAACAGATTCCTTACCAAGGACCACAACACAAGGAACAACATCAACCGCAACAACATCAGTTTAGGCCTGTTTAGAAGAACATACCAGGGTTCCAGGCTGGTGAGCCGTCAACTTCTACTTCAGGTACTAGGAGTACTAGACCAAAGAAAGGGTGTTGGACATGTGGGGAGCCACATTACCAGCGCGACTACCCAGTGGAGAGGACTAGAGCATCTAGATCAGCCAGACCCATTACCATGGGAGATTTGGGCAAGGACCATCGGATTCATGCAATGGTGAATAACCACCAAGAAGAGCACCAGTCGACTATGCTCGAAATGTCAGGTACCTTCATTGACCAGACCCTTAGTATTTTGATAGATCTTGATGCTACCGAGAGTTTCATTTATGGTGCAGTGCCAAAAAGAATTAAGGTAAAGGCAGTCGAACATGATGATTTTAGCTTTGTAGAAATGGCTTCAGGAGCCAAACAAAAAAATGGTGGGAAGGTTGTTGGCTGTATCCTTAGCCTGGGAGATTTTTTCACTAGGGACAACCTGTACATCACGATCTTAGGATCTTATGATTTCATGATCGGTATGGACTAGTTGGAATCGCATGAGGCAATACTCAACTGTAATACAAAATGGTTGAGCTTGGTCGATGACGAGGGACAAAGACGCATGATTGTAGGTTACAACCAACGAGTTTACCTAAAGTTCATCTCTTCCTTCCAGCTACGGAAGAACATGCACATGGGATGTAATCTTTAAGTGATCCTTGCATTAAAAGAGAAGGGAGTAGTGGAAGGTCTAGAACACCTTCCCGTGGTGAGACAATTTTTCATCATCTTCCCTGAGGAGTTACCTTGGATGTCGTCGGAGAGGGAATTGAAATTTACCATAGACCTAAATCTGGGGACTGAACCGATAGCAAGAATGCCTTATCAAATGTCGACCCTAGAACTACAAGAATTGAAAATGCAACTGAAGGAGTTGTTGGACTTGGGAATTATACGTCAAAGTGTCTCACCTTGGGGTGCACTTGTTATCTTCATATGAAATAAGGATGGGTCGTGGAGACTCTGCATTGACTACCTTCAATTGAACAAGGAAACGATCAAGAATCAATACCCATTTCCAAGGATTGATGATATGTTTGATCAAATGAAAGGCCCGACGATGTTTTCAAAGATCGACTTGAGATCAGAGTATTACTAGTTACAGATCAAGGAGGATGACATCCCTAATACCACCTTTAAGATGAGGTTTGGACATTACGAGTTTATTGTTTTACCATTTGGGTTGACGAACACCCCAGGGGTATTTATGAGTTTGATGAATGGGTTGTTTTGTGACTAATTGGACAAGTTCATCCAAGTATTCATTAACTATATTTTGATTGAATCTTGGATGATAAAGGAGTATGATGGACACTTGCACTTGGTATTACAGTATTTGTGAGAGAACAAATTGTATGGGAAATTTTCTAAATGCTCGTTTTATCAATCGAAGATTCACTACTTAGGGCATGTCATCTCCGATGAAGGTATCGTCATGGATCCAACAAAGGTTGAGGCTATTATGGAATGTCCTGCACCAATGAATGTCCTAGAAGTGCGTAGCTTCATGGGTTTAGCAGAATACTATAGACGATTCATCGAGGGATTTTTGAAGATAGCAAATCTGATTATGGAAGTTTAGAAGAAGAACAAGAAGTTTGTTTTGACCAAGAAATGCGCGGAAGAATTTCATAGGATCAAGGAGCTATTGACAATGACAATGATACTGAAAGTACCTGATATGGATGTGAACTTTTTGGTATGCACTGACACATCCAAGGAAATCTTAGGATGAGTCTTGATGCAAGACGGCCAAGTGATCGCTTACATATCGAGAAAGTTTAGAAGGCATGAAGAGAACTATGCAACACATGAATTGGAGTTGTTATCCATTTTTTATGCATTGAGAGTTTGGAGACACTACCTTATTGGACAAAAAATTGAGCTAAATGCATACCACTGTGGACTACAACACATATTTATGCAAAGCGATTTGAACGTGCGACAACGACGTTGGTCGGAATTGCTTAGCGAGTATGATTTTGAGATTGTAGAAAATAAGGGGATCATGGCCTATTAACTAGCCTTGCTTGATTCTTTGAGGCATATGCATGATGTTTTTCATGTAGTTGTTATGAGACATTATATTAGTGATCCTACACATGTTATTGACATAAGTTCCTTGTAGATATCTAATGAGGGTACGCTCATGACGGAGCCAATCTGCATCCTGGACCATCGCATTTGATAGCTACAACATTGAACAATAGATTAGGTCAAGGTACAGTGGGACAAATATAGTCCACACTTGGTGACCTGGGAGTACATATATGGTATGCACCAGCAGTTTCCATTTTTATTTGATAGATAGACTTATGATACTTTGATATACTTTATTTCAGCACTTATATACTGTGAAACTTTGGGACGAATTTTAAACTAAGAGGGGGTGTATGTGACATCTTGCTCTTGTGCGCATTGAGTGAACTTATTCTTTGAGGACACTTGCTTGCAAGTGATAAGGGTTATTATATATGTTGGTCATTTTGACTATGATTATGAGATATTATGGATTTGATGATATGTTATTTCATTGTATTTACATAGACAGGTGTTATTAACTGGGTTCTCGTGAGTGTGTAGGACTTTGGACCTCGAGGATGCAATGGCATCGATGAAACCACTTGGAATCTGGATCGATTTAGGGAGTGGACTATTGGGTTTGAATGTTTTTGATGTTAAATATGTACATATGATTAGATGTTATGATCATTGATTATTATTGTTACAATGATTCGCTGATGGATCCAGGCTGAAGATAGTTTGTCGACCAGACTCAAATATGGAGTAGAGGGGTCACACATGACAACCAGAGACATTGAGGGAGAGATGTGGTAGCATCCCTGCCACAACCTACTAGCACTCCTGTCGTGGCTCGAATTGTATGTTAACGATTACCTAGTTCGATAAAACCCACGATGTCATGAGGGAAAACTGTGACAGTGTCGCACGATGATTCTAAGGGGCAAGAAATCAAGCACAGGCCTTATTCCTTAGAGGCCCTTAGTCTTCCACAATAACCTAGCGAAGTATTGACTCTAGGGGTTTGATGTCTACCAAATTCAATCAAGAGGTGAGTGGCACCCTTGGAGAATGTAGTGTGTATTGAAGGGCACATCACACAAAGAAAATGGAAAGAGACGAGTGGCACCCGTGGAGAACGTAGTGTGTCCTAAAGGGAATGCCATGCAAAGAAAATAGAAAGAGGCGAATGGCACCCTTGGAGCACGTAATGCTTCTTGAAGGGCACGTTATGCAAATAAAATGGAAAAAGGTGATTGACACCCTTGGAGTACATAGTGCATCCTGAAGGGCATGTCGTGATTTTAACTGGTAAGTGAATAAACCTATTGCCTATAAAATTGTGCCTCCTTAGGACCTAGTCAGCCTTAAAATGAATGATATGATAAGTAAAGTTTAAAAATGCTTTTTCCCTTAAAAATGTCACCCAACCTAATGAATTTAAAACCTAGGTCTAAGAAGAACCTATGAACAAAATAATTAGACATATAATAAGAAGAGGGTAAAGAAATTCAAACTTTAATTATTAAAGTAAAAATTCTAATGAAGGATTAAATTTAAAAAAAAGGGGTAATGGTTGTTTTTATCTACATTTGCTAATTTGGTTTTTAGTTAAAAATAAAAGAGGGTAAATGGTTATTTTATCTACATTTTCTAAATTAACTTTTAGTTAGAAAGAAAAGAGGGTAAATGGTTATTTTATTGACACTTACTAAATTGATTTTTAGTTAAAAAGGAAAAAAGGGGAAACTTAAAAGAAAAAGGAAACTTAAGAAAAAAATGGAAACTTAACGAAAAGGGGAGACTTAAAGAAAAAGATGAATGTCTAACTTAGTTTGGAATCTAGCCTTTGGGACTTTCTATTTATGAACTCAACTAGTAATTAAGTAAGGTGTATGTCATTTAAGAATTGTAAGGGAATATTGGGACACTGAGGAACATTTTTAGGAATTCTCTTGGCGGGTGAGGGAAATAGGAATAATTAATTAATTAATAAAATTGATTTCCTGGTGCAACTAGGAGATCGGGCGACATGTGTACGGGGGAGATTTTTTGAAATCAATTAAATGAAAAAGGAATTTAATGAGAATTTGGGAAACTAATTACTCGAAAAATCTATAAAAATGATGGAGGAGGAGGAGTATGGATCTCATCTTTTTGCGTAACATTATGCTGCTGAAATTTTATCTTGATTGAACTTTCTCTTGTGGGAGTTGGGATAGCCATCTCGGGTAATGAGTGGTAGCTCGACCTTGTGAGGCGAGTTGGGTTCTATCATTCTTTGGTATTGTGTGTGTGGCCCATTTGCGCCTTATGAGGCTTAGGGGGGAGAAGATTACCCCTAGCGTTGGCTAGGAGGTACCCTTGAAGTCACATCGGTCGACAAGCAGGAGTTGGACGGAGCGCACATAGGACAATGACTCAGAGCTTTCTCTTTTTTCTACGGTACGCATGTGTATATTTGTATTGAGTGGTAGTTTAAGTATTTTTCATGTGCCTTCAGTAATCTACTTCTATTTTGTTAAAAGTTATGTTTTACTCATCGAACACAACCTAGCGATTTCACTTTTATCCTTCAGCAAATTGCCTTGATGAGCCCAATGTTTTATGATCAGAGAACTTAAAGTCATCCCAACCTTATGCTTATTGTTTTTTTTTAATTGATTTCCATGGTGAACCCAAACTATGATTGCAATGACATCTCTGTGTTTTTTTTATTAGTTTAATATGAAGAAAATTTTTGTTTTTTCTTTTGTCCCTTATCCTTCAGTTATTATTCTCTATCTGAGTAGTTCGCCAATAGCCTAATCGACTGAATTCAATCTGGCATTTAATACTGATATTTAAATTCCCTTCTTTCCTGTGCATGGATAATGAGTGAAGGACAATTTTCGCCCAGCTCTATATCCCTTACTTATCTCTTTGTTTGAATGATAAATTTCTGCTCTTGAATGATACATCTCTGCGTCTTCTTGAATGATAAATATTTGCGCTTGAATGATACATCCCTTCATTTTGAATGATTGTCTTCCACAAGATCACCTGACAGAGTATTGACTTTAGGGGTTTGACGTCTACCAAATTCAGTCAAGAGGCGAGTAAAATGAATGATATGATAATTAAAGTTTAAAAACAAATTTTCCCTTATAAATGTCGCCCAACCTAGTGAATTTAAAACCTAGGTCTAAGAAGAACCTATGAACAAAATAATTAGACATATAAAAAGAAGGGGGTAAATAAATTCAAACATTAATTATTAAAGTAAAAATTCTAATGAAGAATTAAATTTTTAAAAAAGGGGTAATGGTTGCTTTTATTTACATTTGCTAATTTATTTTTTAGTTAAAAAGAAAAGAGGGTAAATTGTTGTTTTTATCTGCATTTGCTAAATTAATTTTTAGTTAAAAAGAAAAGAGGGTAAATGGTTATTTTATCAACACTTGCTAAATTGATTTTTAGTTAAATAGGAAAAAGGGGGAAACTTAAAAGAAAAAAGGAAACTTAAAAGAAAAAGAAAACTTAAGGAAAAAGGAAAACTTAAATAAAAGGGGAGACTTAAAGAAAAATATGAATGTCAAACTTAGTAAGGAATCTAGCCTTTGGGACTTTCTATTTATGAACTCAACTAGTAATTAAGTAAGGCGTTACTCATTTAAGAATTGTAAGGGAATATTGGGACACCGAGAAGCGTTTTTAGGAATGTTGTTGGTGGGTGAGAGAAATAGGAATAATTAATTAGTTAATAAAATTGACTTTTTGGTGCAAGTAGGGGATCGGACGATATGTGTACGTGGAAGGTTTTTCGAAATTAATTAAATGAAAAAGGAATATATCGAAAAATTGGAAAACTAATTACTCAAAAACTATATAAAAAGGATGGAGGAGGAGGAGTATGGATCTCATCTTTTTGGGTAATCTTACACTGTTGAAATTTTATGTTGACTGAACTTTCTCTTGTGGGAGTTGGGATACCCATCTCAGGTAACGAGTGGTAGCTCGAACTTGCGTGGGGAGTTGGGTGCTAAAATTATTTGGTATTGTGTGTGTGACCCCTTTGCAGCTTGGGGGGCTCACAGGGAAGAAGAGTAACCCTAGCGTTGGTTGGGAGGTACCGATGAGATCACATCGGTCAGCAAGCGGGAGATGGATGGAGCCTACACAGGACAACAACTCGGAGCCTTTTCTTTTGGCTACGGTACACATGTGTATATTTGTAATGAATGGTAGTTTAAATATTGTTTCTGTGCCTTCAGTAATCTACTTCTACTATGTTAAATTTTATGTTTTATTCAGCGAACACTTTCCAACGATTTCATTTTTATCCTTCAACAACTTGTCTTGATGAGCCCAACATTTTATGATCATAAAACTTGAAGTCATACCATCCTTATGCTCGCTATTTTTTTGAATTGATTTCTATGGTGAACCTAAATTCTGATTACAATGACTTCTCTTCGTTTGTTTTTATTGGTTTAATACGAAGAAAATTGTATTTTTATCTTTTGTCCCTTATCCTTAAGTTATTAGTCTGTGCCTGAGAAGTTGGCTAGGAGCCTAATCGACTGTCTTCACTCTGGTGTTTAAGACTGAGATTTAAATTCCCTTATTTCCTGTGCATGGATAATGAGTGAAGGATAATTTTCACCCAATTATTTATCCCTTACTTATCTATGTGTTTCAACAATAAATATCTGTGCTTGAATGATACATGTCTACGTTTTTCTTGAATGATAAATCTATGCACTTGAATGATACATCCCTTCATTTTGAATGATTAGTCTCCCACAAGATCACCTGGCGGAGAATTGACTCCAGGGGTTTGATGTCTACCAAATTTAGTCAAGAGGCTAGTGGCACCCTTGGAGCACGTACTGCATTTTGAAGGGAACGTCGTGCAAAGAAACTGAAAAGAGGTGAGTGGCACTCTTGGAGCACGTAGTGTGTCTTGAAGGAAATGTCGCATAAAGAAAATAGAAAGAGGTGAGTGGCACCCTTGTAGCGTGTAGTGCGTCTTGAAATTCACTCACACAAATAAAACAAAAAGAGGTGAGTGACACATCGCAATTTTAACTAGTAAGTGAATAAACATAGTGCCTAGAAAATTGTTCCTCCTTAGGACCTAGTCGGCCTTAAAATGAATGATATGATAAAAAAAGTTTAAAAACAAAATTTCCCTTAAAAATGTTGCCCCGCCTAGTGAATTTAAAACCTAGGTCTAGGAAGAACCTCTGAACAAAATAATTAGACATATAACAAGAAGGGGGTAAATAAATTCAAACTTTAATTATTAAAGTAAACATTCTAATGAAGGATTAAATTTTTAAAAAAGGGGTAATGGTTGTTTTTATCTACATTTGTTAATTTAATTTTTAGTTAAAAAGAAAAGAGGGTAAATTGTTGTTTTTATCTACATTTGCTAAATTAATTTTTAGTTAAAAAGAAAAGAGGGTAAATGGTTATTTTATCGACACTTGTTAAATTGATTTTTAGTTAAATAGGAAAAAGGGAGAAACTTAAAGGAAAAATAAAACTTATGGAAAAAGGGAAACTTAGAGAAAATGGGAGACTTAAAGAAAAATTTGAATGTCTAACTTAGTAAGGAGTCTATCCTTTGGGATTTTCTATTTATGAACTCAACTAGTAATTAAGTAAGGCGTAAGTCATTTATGAATTGTAAGGGAATATTGGGACACCGATGAGCATTTTCAAGAATGTTGTTGGTGGGTGAGGAAAATAGGAATAATTAATTAATTAATAAAATTCATTTTCTGGTGCAACTAGGGGATCGAGCAACATGTGTATGGGGGAGGTTTTTCAAAATTAATTAAATGAAAAAAGAATTTAATAAGAATTTGGGAAACTAATTAATCAAAAACTCTATAAAAATGATGGAGGAGGAGGAGTATGGATCTCATCTTTTTGCGTAACGTTACGTTGCTAAAATTTTATCTTGATGAACTTTCTCTTGTGGGAGTTGTGAAACCCAACTCGGGTAATGAGTGGTAGCTCGACCTTGTGAGGAAATTTGGGTGCTAGCATTCTCTGGTATTGTGTGTGTGTGTGTGTGTGTGTGTGTGGACCATTTTTGGCTCGAGGGACTTAGGGGGAAGAACAGTATCCCTAGGGTTGGTTGGGGATACCAGTGAGGTCACATCGATTGACAAGAAAGAGCTGGATGGAGCCCACACAAGACAACGACTCGGAGCTTTTTCTTTTGGATACGGTACGCATGTGTATATTTGTATTGAATGGTAGTTTAAATATTGTTGCTACACCCTCAATAATCTACTTCTACTGTGTTAAAGTTTATGTTTTAATCAATGAACACTATCCAACAATTTCATTTTTATCCTTCAACAACCTATCTTGATGAGCCCAACATTTTATGATCAGTGAAATTAAATTCATCCCTGCCTTATGCTCACTGTTTTTTTTGAATTGGTTTCCATGGAGAGTCCAAACTCTGATTGAAATGACTTATATGTGTTTTTTTTTATTGGTTTAATATGAAAAAAAAAAAATGTTATGTCCTTTATACTTAAGTTACTAGTCTGTTCCTGAGTAGTTGGCCAGGAGCCTAAGACTAAGACTAAGATTTAACTGCCCTACTTTCCTGTGCATGGATAATGAGTGAAGGATAATTTTCTCCTATCTATCTATCCCTTACTTTGTTGGATCATGTTGTCATTGATGCCAATGGTTTGATTGATTGATGTCATTGATTGATGTCAAGTGATTGATTGATGTCAAAGGATTGATTGATTGATGATTGATGTAATATAATATGTATTGTCCTTGATGAGAATGC
>ML780663.1:0-13386 GCA_009831015.1 Picea engelmannii | reverse complement strand
TTGATGCACTTGTTTATGGTACAGGTTGATGCATGGTAGATGCATGGTTCAGATTTATTGGTATAGGTTTACAACGGTATATCTCACAGTGATAGTGTGACAGTGGTTCCATCATTCTACTTCTACTTCAGGGTGGCAGGACGAGGCAAGAACAGGTGGTTGTAGCCACCTTCCGATTGTAGCTGGAGAACATAGGGGGTTGTAGCCTCCTTCTGGTTGTAGCCAGAGAATTGGAGAGTTGGAGCTTCCCTCAGGTTGTAGCCTGAGAAACTAGGGGGTTGGAGCCTCCTTCCAGTTGCAGCTGGAAAAGAAAGGAAGTTGGTGCTTCCAATGAATGTAATTCTTCAAGACATATAAGAAAAAGCATTCCGTGGTTTTCTCTCGATTTGGGTTTCCACGTAAAACACTGGTGTACTGTGTATGTGTATGATTGTTCATTTGTTCATTGCTTATTTACTCTGCAATTATTGGATAATAATGCTTCATTGATATAACACTTGGATTATATGGTTAAATTGCTCGATTACTGATTCACCCCCCCCTCTCAGTAATCCAACATACTTATCTCTGTGTTTGAACGATAAATCTCTGCACTTGAATGATACATCTCTGCATCTTCTTGAATGATAAATCTCTACACGTGAATGATACATCCCTTTGTTTTGAATGATTAGTCTCCCATAATATCATCTGGAGGAGTATTGAATCTAGGATTTTGACATCTACCCAATTCAATCAAGAGGCGAGTGGCACCCTATTAAAGGACACGTCGCACAAAGAAAATGGAAAGAGGCGAGTGTGACCTTTGGAGCATGTAGTACGTCTTGAAGGGCATGTCATGCAAAGAAAATGGAAAGAGGTGAGTGGCAACCTTGGAGCACATAGTGTGTCTTGAAGGAAATGTCGCACAAATAAAATAGAAAGAGGCAAGTGGAACCCTTGGAGCATGTAGTGTGTCTTGAAGGCCACATAATGATTTTAACTGGTAAGTGAATAAACCTAGTTCCTAGAAAATTGTGCCTCCTTAGGACCTAGTCAACCTTAATATGAATGATATGATAAGTAAATTTTAAATTTTCCCCTTAATAATGTCACCTAGCCTAGTGAATTTAAAAACTAGGTCTAAGAAGAACCTCTGAACAAAATAATTAGACATATAACAAGAAGGGGGTAAATAAATTCAAACTTTAATTATTAAACTAAAAATTCTAATGAATGATTAAATTTTGAAAAAAGGGGTAATCGTTGTTTTTATCTACATTTGTTAATTTAATTTTTAGTTAAAAAGAAAAGAGGTAAATGGTTGTTCTTATCTATATTTGCTAAATTAATTTTTAGTTAAAAATAAAAGAGGGTAAATGGTTATTTTATCGACACTTGCTAAATTGATTTTTAGTTAAATAGGACAAATGGGGAAACTTAAAAGAAAAAGAAAATTTAAGGAAAAAGGGAAACTTGAAGAAAAGGGGAGATTTAAAGAAAAAGTTGAATGTCTAGCTTAGTAAGGAATCTATCCTTTGGGAGTTTCTGTTTATGAACTCAACTAGTAATGAAGTAAGGCATAAGTCATTTAAGAATTGTAAGGGAATATTGGGACACCGATGAGCGTTTTTAGAAATACTCTTGGTGGGTGAGGGAAATAGGAATAATTAATTAATTAATAAAATTGATTCTCTAGTGCAACTAGGGGATCAAGCGACATGTGTACGAGGGAGGTTTTCTAAAATTAATTAAATGAAAAAAGAATTTAATGAGAATTTGGGAAACTAATTACTCGAAAAATATATAGAAAAAATTGAAGAAGAGTATGGATCTCATCTTTTTGTGTAACGTTACGCTGCTGAAATTTTATCTTGATTGAACTTTCTCTTATGAGAGTTGGGATACCCAGCTCAGGTAACGAGTGGTAGCTCGACCTTGTGAGGCTATTTGGGTGTTAGCATTCTCTGGTTTTGTGTGTGTGGCCCCTTTGTGGCTCGATTGGCTTAGGGGGAAGAGGAGTACCCCTAGCATTGGCTGGGAGGTACCGGTGAGGTCACATTGGATTGAAAGAAGGAGTTGGATGGAGTGCACGCAGGACAATGACTCAGAGATTTCTCTTTTGGTTATGGTACGCATGTTTATATTTGTATTTAATGGTAGTTTAAATATTGTTCCTACGCCTTCAATAATCTACTTCTACTATGTTAAAGTTTATGTTTTATTCAGCAAACACTATCCAACGATTTCATTTGTATCCTTAAGCAAATTGTTTTGATGAGCCCAACGTTTTATGATCAGATAACTTATAGTCATCCTAGCCTTATGCATGTTGTTTTTTTTTAATTGATTTCCATGGCGAACCCAAACTCTGATTGCAATGACTTCTCTGCATTTTTTTTTATTGGTTTGATACGAAGAAAACTTGTGTTTTTATCTTCTGTCCCTTATCCTTAAGTTATTAGTCTGTGCCTGAGAAGTTGGCCAAGAGCCTAATTGTCTATTTTCACTCTGGTGTTTAAGACTGAGATTTAAATTCCATCAATTCATGTGCATGGATAATGAGTGAAGGATAATTTTCTCCCAACTATCTATGCCTTACTTATGTCTGTGTTTGAATGAGAAATCTCCGCACTTGAATGATACATCTCTGCCCCTTCTTGAATGATAAATCTCTGCACTTGAATGATACATCCCTTCATTTTGAATGATTGTCTCTTCATTTTGTCCATTGTCCTCTGTGTTTTGTTGTTCTAACACCCAATGTCTTACCTCTCTCATTGGGTGATTTACTTCCCTCATTTTTTTTATTTTAGCATAGAAACCATGGGCACTATAGAACTATTCTTGTTAACTTTTAATACCGAGTTATTGTGCCCATATTTTGAATTCGTTTTACTATTGAAATAACCATTATAGGAATCCATATAGAAATCATTTTTACTGTTGAAAAAAACCTTTATATGTGTCCATATTCGAATTCGTTTTTATTGTCAAATAAATCCTTATAGGGATCCAGATTGAATTCATTTTTATTGATGGAATAAACCATTATAAGCGTCCAGTTGGTAATCATTTTTACTGTTGAAACAAACCTTTATAGGCGTCCATATTCAAATTCGTTTTCATTGTTAAATAAATCTTTATAGGCGTCCATATTTGAATTTTTTTTATTGATGGAATAAACCATTATAAGCGTCCATTTGGAAATCGATTTTACTGTTGCAGTGTATTTTTGACAGTGAATTTAATGTTGCAGTGTATTTTGACAACGAATTTAAATGTTGCAGTGTATTTTTGACAACGAATTTAAATGTTGTAGTGTATTTTTAACAACGAATTTAAATGTTGAGGTGTCTTTTTGACAACAAATTTAATGGTTGCAGTGTGTAGATATTTTACAACAAATATATTACATAGTGAATCTAGAGTTATCCAGCGAATCCATTTTTGGTTGCTTAACTGGTCATAATTGTACGTTATTTAAACTAACATATTAGGATGTTATTATTTGAAGTTAGACATAGATATATTGTTTTAGTTTTATATTTAAAAGACAATGATATAATTAAAAGACAAAAAGACATTTAAAAGACAACGATAGATTTAAAAGACAACAATTATAATGTGATGTTAAGAGACAGTGATATATTGTGATGTTAAAAGACATCGATATATATTTAAAAGACAACAAATTTATATTTAAAGACATCAAATATATTTAAAATACCGCTTGTTGTTGTGATGTTATAAGATAGCAAATTCATTTAGTTCAATTTTAAAAGATAGTGAATTCATATAAGATAGCAGTATAGGTTCAGTTTTAAATAATGAATTCATAAATAGAGAATTCAAAAGATAGTGATATAGTTTCAATTTCAAATAGCGATATAAGACAATGAATTCATATAGTTTCAGTTTTAAAATATAGCGATTCAATTTTTAAAAGATAGCGATATATACTTATCTGATATTGGAATTGGAAAATAGTGTAACAAACCTCTCGTTCGTCACGACGACAAGCCTCTTATAACAAGTGGAAATTTGTTTTTTTGTTTTTAAAAGTGTGTACACGGGTGTACAAGGGAAACGAACACATTCGACTCTACGTCGCCACCCAACGACTAACAAGATGCAACCACGATGAACACAACAAGAAGACATAAGGTGCACAACAAGTAACTACAAGCATTAAACGACCATCAATCGACCATATAAAGACTGAATACCCATCCATCCTACCCTGCAATGGCTAGGACCTCCAAGACACATAAGCAACGCTCAAGCTCAGGTTCCAATCGATTTTAACCATTAAGGTCTCAAGGCTGGCGACTGTTCTGAGAAACATGGAGGTGTCTACATCCCACCCAATACAAGCAGACCAAGCAACAAAATTATTACAACCAAGCCAACAATAATGGATCGAGCAACCACATATTCTACGGAAGGTGCAAAACAAAATGACTCAGACAGTGACCAACTAATAATAAGACCAGGCATTGTCTATGACTCCACTATGACTGATTACAGACCAATACTCCATTTAAATTTCATGAATCGATGAGTACCTTAACCATAACATAATCCAATTAATCTCAAGTCTCCATTTATTAAGTCATCATCTTATAGTACTTGGTTCAAGGACATTACAATGGTATGCTATTATTAACAGTAAGTATGATAATAGCATCACTAGGAAGTAATACCCCTCGTACCCTTTATATTGCAAGGACTTGCAATAATAACAATCACCTTGCATTTTAGGTGTTAACCAAAATAAACAAACTGCGCTATCATACCATAAGTGATGACCACATTCACATTCACTTTAACATGAAAATTAGCATTAACCTAAAACATTACAGTATACTCCCTTAGCATTACATGACATTACATTATATTTCATCATATTATATTCATGTTAAAAATAACTTTGCAACACAATATCTCAATTACCTTACTTCTTGTATGTTGCCCACAATAAAATACTATAACATAATAACCTTTCATTTATATTACAATAACAAGGAAACAAGTAACCATAACATTACATTGATATTTCATCAACATTAAGTTTTACATTGTTATTTTGTATCACAAAACATCCCATCTACTATTTACAATAACAATATATATCACAGTAACCTTACATGTACATGTTGCAAATATGGTATTTTCTTATCAAAATCAATCACTTTGATCCAAAATTTAGAACCACAACTTTAATAAAGGGTAAATTGTATTAAATTCATGGTAATGGGCTGATGAAAATTAACATAAAATTTTGTTCATAATGCGAGGGGAGGCCGTTCAAGAGGATCGACTTAGATTAGTATTTTTCTTCATGTTTAAACAAGGAATCACCACATGGGTGGAGGTTGAGTTTTCCCCAGAAAAGTAGGTACAGGTGTCGACCAAGGTCTTCGATGAGCTATTCATTCCTGGAGCATTGAAAACGTAGTAAGGAAAGGTTCTAAAATTGCAGAAAAAGAAGGTGTGGTGTTTGGTGGATTCTCTACTGCAACACCCACTCCTGACAGCACTGAACGTAGGCACCTTAAACACTGGCCGACCAGACTGAAGGGAGAGACTCAGACGGTCATGGGTCAAGCAAGGCACCTCGACATGGTAGAGAGGGTGGGTGAAATACGTGTGGCACAGGTGTCCATAACAGACTACCTTCGCCATCGACAAGGTAGCTGGTTGTATACTATTGTACGTGTTAAATATAATAGGGGCTATAAAGAAATGCTAAGGATTTGCTAGCCTGAAGGGTTTGCTGCCAAGTTCAGAATGATACAGAAGGTAGTCGGCCCTTATCACAATCATGAATCATCTCTGCTATAGCAATTACCTGTAAAAGGGGTTAAAGAAGGTCCAAACTCAAAGACCGTTTAATAATTTAAGTACTGTGTAGTTCCATGATCGGCAACTCTTGTTGGAGGATAAAAAAAATGCTGAACAGTAAGGTTTCACAGCCCAAGGTTAAGGAAAACATGATCTGAACACTGGGACTACACCGCAAATCCCCAATGCAGCCTGGCAGGGATTCCAAAACTACACAGACCATAAATGCATGTAGGTAGTCCAACACGGAGGCGATGGCTCTAAAAGGGTTCGTAAATTATTACCATGTAGAGATTAAAACATGCAGGTAAAAGGGCACTGCACTTTAAGACTATACAAGATCAGTACTTGTTGGACTGACTTCAGCATGATTAAAAGATTATGATTCCTTTCTTAAGAAGGTTCAAATAGTGAAATTTGCAACAACAGTTACGAGGGCATGGCTCTGTTTCGAACCTGGATAAAAGTAAGATAGATGGCCTTGAGACATAAAAAAAAAATAAAAAAAAATGGGGCGCCTGTTGGGTATGTGTTATATTCTTTGCACGAGCAGTAGTGTCTGAGCGCCTGCGCCAGGCGTGCAGGGGGGTTAGAGGGGGGGCCGATAGGCCCCCCCTCGGGGGGTGCAGGGGGGCGGAGCCCCTCGCGCAGGGGTTCAGGGGCAGCGCCCCTAAAAAAATTTTTTGGGCCGACATATTTCCAGGACGACATATTTCCGGGACCACATGATATTAGGTGGTTTTCGACACATAGTTTTTGCCAATGGTTTTCTATTTCCGGTTAAGGAATTAGGGTTTTTGACTAATCTAGGTCATTGGGTTAGGGTTTTGGATGCCGCTGGCTCCTATATGTATATTGTATTGTAAACAATGTAACAACATGTGTATCAATATAATATATGTTGGTTTTCCCGGTTTGGGTTTCCAGGTGAAAAATCTCTGTGTAATGTTTGTATTTGCCATTGTATCTTTTTTGTTCTTTTCTGAATATCAGTTTGCAGTAGATATTGTACAAGGTTAGAATTTACAGCGCCTTGGCCTATTGCTCAATAATTATTGTTTATCTTTACATTATTTACTAAAGACTAACCTAAAATAAACTAAACAAAGTAAACCCAGAGATTTAGAACTATCAATTATTATTTTTTGATGGTAACATCTTCGTTAAATTACAGAGAAACTCGTCTATCTATGGATCTGATCAATGTATGGAGTTGTTAAAACTTATGACCTATAAGTACAAAGCTTCAGAAACTAACAATGGTACTGTATTTTTCTTCACTGTTGAAAGCCAACGGGTACTAAATGGGTAAAGGAGATGAAGTTACAAATGCATGGCTAGAGTTTTCTCAAAATTTACACAGCAAAATTTTTACAGCAAGGATAATTACACAAGACTTCGTCGGAGTAAGTAAATAAGGGAAACCATACAATCCAACGAGATCCAATCCCTAATTGAAGTTATAAGTTCTTTCATCCAGGACTCCCGATAGACATGTAGATCAAAAACATAAATCCTAATGCGTTCTACTCTAAAAATCAAAGAGTGTACTGTTGTCGCTCCCACATCGAACGATGCCCGCGCGCTCCTTGTTGCTCCTACTTGCTGACTGTCGGGACCTCACCAGTACCTCCCAACCAACGCTATGGGTACTCTACTTCCCCCTTAGCCCCCCGAGCTACAAAGGGGCCACACACTATCCAAATGGTATGTCTAGCTTCCCAACTCACCTCGCAAGGCCAAGCTACCACTCCTATCCGAGTTGGAAAATCCCAACTCTCCACAAGTAATCAGTCAAGTCACAAATCCGGCAGTGTAATGTTATGCTAACAGCCGATCCCCTTCTTCCTCATCTTCCCTTTCTTTTATAGAGTTTTTAGCACCTCCAACTTTCCCTAAATCACATTTAAATTTAAGTTTTAATAAAAATATTCTAAATATTCTCCTTCGCACAAGTGTCATCCATCCCCCTCTTTCCTCCAATAATTATTTTCTTTAAATTTCTTACTTGTCTCATTTCCCTCATCCAGCTAGATTTGCTCCTAAATTTACTCCTAGGTGTTCCTGGATCCCCTTACATGTTTTAAATACTTTCCCTAAAAATGATGTTGCTAATTTAGATCAAATTAGAAGGTTCTTTATTGTTGATTCCTTACTATGTTGACCTTGTTTTTTACCATATGTCCCCTTCTTTCCTTGATTATGTTTCCTCCATTCCTTAGTTTCCTAATTTTTATTTTTCCCTTCTTTCCCCTTTTATTAGAGCCAAAATGGCAGTTGCGTTTTTTAATCTTTTACCCTTTTTATTAATTCAATATCTTTTTATACTTCCACATGTTAAGAATTAAACTCTTCTTTACCATTTTTTTTTTCTTTAAAATCCACTGATTTTTATTAAATTCTTACTTTCTTCATTTTACCCCAATTATTTTATGAAAACTAAAATTATTACTTAAGTGGTTTTTTGTTTAAAAATTTATTTCTATTTTTATAGTGTCTTTTGTTATGGTTAAACAAAATTTTACCCTAGAGAAGTTTTAGACTTAGGACTTAGATTCTGAACTGGGAGACAATTATTTAGGGAAGTCGTTTTAAGAATTTCTTAGTATGTTAAATGTCTTAGGGCCATCTAGGTTTGTTCCTTCATCAACATCAATGTGATGTGCCCTTCAGGACACACCATGTGCTCCAAGGGTGCCACTCGCCTCGTTCGTTTCTTTTGCGCAACGTGCCCTTCAGGATGCACCACGTGCTCCAAGGGTGCCACTTGCTTCTTGTGTTTCTTTTGTGCGATGTGCCCTTCAGGATGCACCATGTGCTCCAAGGATGCCACTCACCAACTCGACTGATTGGTAGACCTCAATAACCACTGGAGTCAACACTCTGCCAGGTGAACTTGTGGGAGACTAAGGGCTTCTAAGGAATAAGGCCCCCACCTTATTGTGTGCCCCTTAGAGTCATCGTGAGCGATGGTCGCAGTTTTCCCTCACGACATCATGGATCCTCTCGAAAAAGGTATTAGTTAACCTACAATTCAAGCCACGGTGGGAGTGCTAGTAGGCTGTGGCAGGGATGCTATCCACAGCTCTCCCTCAATCTCTCTGGAAATCATGTGTGGCCCCTTTACTCCATATGTGAGTCTGGTCGGCAAGCTATCGTCAGCCTACATCATCAACAATCGTATCAGAACATGTCCACATCATATCATCAAATAAAATATACTAAAATCACATTGAACAATCAAACCCAAAGCACACTCCCTGACTCGATCCAGAGTCCAAGGGGTCCCGTCGATGCCTCTGCATCCTCAAGGTCAAAAACCCTGCACACTCAGTAAAAATGAGTCAATAGAACCTGTCCATGTCAAAGCAGTAAAACATCATGTCATCTATCATATCGCATCATAATCAAGGATAAATGTTTTCTTATCATAAAAGTACAGATCACTTACGAGCAAGTGTCCTCAAAGAATAAGCTTTCTCAGTGTGCCAAAGAAAGATGTTACATACACCCCCTCTTGGTCTAAAATTCGTCCCGAAGTTTCATAGTATAAATGCCGAAATAAGTGTATCACAGTATCATAAGTCTATCTATCAAACAAAAATGGAAATTGTTGGTGCATATCATATGTGTCCTCCCAGGTCGCCGAGTGCAGACTATAATTGTCCCACTGGACCTTGACCTGATCTACCTTTCGACGTCACAACTGTCGAACGCGATGATCTAAGATGCAAACTGGCTCAACCGTGAGCGCTCCCTCATCTGATACATGCAAGGAGATCATGTCAATCACATGTGTAGGATTACTAATATAATGTCTCAAAACAAATACATGAAAAACATCGTTCATATGCCTTAATGAATCAGGAAAGGCTAGTCGATAGGCCACGAGCCCCTTTCTCTCCACAATATTGAAGGGTCCCATGAACCTAGGAGAGAGTTTATCTCCCTTTCCAAAATTGATCAAACTCTTATGTGGTTTAACCGACAAGAAGACGCGATCCCCGACCTCATAACTACGGTCAACTTGGTGCACATTGGCATAACTCTTCTATCGATCTTGTGCTTTTTTAATCCTTTGTCTTATGGTTTTCATTTGCTCTTCCATTTCTTGGATCGCTTCTGGTCCCACTAGGACCCTATCCTCAAGCCGATCCCAACTCAAGGGCGTCCGACATGGTCACCCGTATAGAAACTCGAAAGGCACCATCTTAATGGTGCTCTGGTAACTGTTGTTGTAAGCAAACTCTACTAGTGGCAAGAGTTCTTCCCAATGCTTTTGTTGGTCCATCACGTACATGCGCAACATGTCTTCCAAGTTTTGGTTCATTCGTTCTGTCTATCCGTTAACCTCTGGGTGATACGCAGTACTAATGTTAAGTTGAGTTCCCAAGGCCTCTTGGAAACTTGTCCAAAATCCTCCTGTAAACATTGATCCTCGATAGGATATAATCCTCTTAGGCATGCCATGCAGCCTCACAATCTCAGTGATGAAAACTCTAGCTATGTCAGGTGCCTGATACATCATACGCACAGGAATAAAGTGAGCACTCTTCATCAGAGTGTCTACTAATACGAAAATCGAGTCATGCCTCCTTGCTGTCAGTGGCAATCCAACAATAAAATCCATCGAAATAACTTCCCATTTCGATTCCGGTATGGCATGTGGTTGTAGTAATCCTGCTGGGTGTCTATGTTTAGCCTTTACCTGCTGACACTCCAGACACTTGGCCACATAGTTAACTATGTCGACCTTCATTCCCTTCCAGAAGAATAAGGGTTTAAGGTCTACCCTCATCTTTGTGACTCCCGGGTGAGCCATGTAAACTGCTCTATGAGCCTTGTTCAGGATCAACATCCTCAACTTGTCGTTTGGCGGTATGTAAATCCGACCTTTAAACCTCAATAACCCATCGCTATCAAAAGAAAATCCCTCATATCATGGTACCATCATTGTGTTTTTTCCAATAAAACCCTCGACCTCCTTGTACCAGTCGTCATCATGCTGTAATGTTAGAGTCTTTTCACGTAGATTCGTCTGAAGAGGCAACACCGAAAATATGTGTGGCCTCCGACTCAAGGCATCCACCACTCGGTTCACTGTTCCCTTTATGTAAGTAATCTCAAAGTCGTACTCACTAAGCAATTCCGACCAACGTCGCTGTCGTACGTTCAGGTCACTTTGTGTAAAAATGCGTTGTAGTCCACAATGATCAGTATTTAGTTCAAATTTTCATCCAACAAGGTAGTGTCTCCAAACCTTCAAGGCATATACGATGGATAATAACTCCAAATTGTGCATCGCGTAGTTCTCCTCATGCCTTCTCAGTTTCCTCGAAATATAAGTGATTACTCATTCGTCTTGCATCAAGACTCCAGCTAAGCCTTCCTTGGATGCGTCAGTGCACACCAAGAAGTCCGTGTCCATGTCAAGGACCTTTAGTATCGACACTGTCATCAACAACTCTTTAGGCCTCAGAAATGCTTCCATGCATTTCCCGGTACAAACAAACTTCTTGTTTTTCTTCTGCAATTCCGTGATCGGATTTGCTATCTTCGAAAATCCCTCGACAAACCATCGATAGTATCCTGCTAAACCCATAAAGCTATGCACCTCCATGACATTCGTCTATGCAGGCCATTCCATAATAGCCTCGACCTTAGCTGGATCCATGGCGATACCTTCCCCAGAGATGACATGCCCTAAGTAGTGAATCCTCGATTGATAAAAAAATCATTTGGACAACTTCCCATACAATTTGTGCTCTCGCAGGCACTGTAGTACCAAGCGCAAATGCTTGTCATCCTCCTTCATCGTCTGAGAGTAGATCAAAATATAGTCAATGAATACTTGGATGAACTTGTCCAAGTATTCGCAGAACACCCCATTCATCAAACTCATAAATACTCCTAGGGTGTTTGTCAGTCCAAACAGCAAAACAATAAACTCGTAATGTCCAAATCTCAACATAAAGGCAGTCTTAGGGACGTCATCCTCCTTGATCCGCAACTGGTGATACCCTAATCACAAATTGATCTTGGAGAACACCGTCGTTACCTTCATTTGATCGAACAGATCATCAATTCTTGGTAAGGGATACTGATTCTTGATCGTAGCCTTGTTCAGTTGACGGTAGTCAATGCAAAGCCTCCATGATCCGTCCTTCTTCCGAATGAAAATAATAGGTGCACCCCACGGTGACACACTAGGATGTATCAGTCACAGGTCCAACAACTCCCTCAGTTGCATTTTCAAATCTTGTAGTTCCAGGGTCGACATCCAATAAGGTGTCCTCTCTATCGGTTCAGTCCCCAGTTTCAGGTCTATGGTAAACTCCAATTCCCTTTCCGGCGGCATCCCAGATAACTCCTCTGGAAATACATCCGCAAACTCCTTCACCACCGGGAGGTGTTCTAGACCTTCCGCTACTCCCTTCTCATTTAACGCAAGGTTCGCATAAAGCCTTCACCCCTTTCAGTGTGCAACTAAGGGTTATTTTGCCTTACTAATTCTATTTAAAGAGGTCCCCACCCCCTCCATTTTACCCTCCCTAGTAATTAATGGTAATATTAAATTCTTAACATTACCATTAATTGTTTCAGGATGTTTGAGAGTGGTTCCAACCTCATTGGAATTCATATGGAGAAAGTAGAATTTTAGGTCCCATTCAAAATTCAGCGGACTTAACGATTTTCAGGATTTCAAGATTGGCAGGATTGCAATGTTTCCACTGGATTCTATCATGTAAGAGGGTATGAAACTGGCATTTAATCAACCCCTTATGTACACCATACCCTTTATGTATCTCGATGTTGGTGGCGTTGATTTTTGAACTCTTATGTCACAACCCCAGTAAAAATGTATCCTTCACTCAAGTATAAACTCTTATGTTGAACTCTTCTCTTTGTCATCGTGTCAAGTGACTTAGTGGTGTATCTACACACCAACCTCTGTCTTATTTGTAGGCACTGGGCAGAGAAAAGAGTGGTTGAAGGGAAAGACAAAGATGTGGGATGTGTTTCCTGATGATATGGGTTTGGACAACAGTGTTGAGTTGGCAATGTCATCATTTATGTTAGTAACTTAGTAACTTAGTAGTTACTAAGTTAGTACTAGTTGTATAATTAAATTTGTATCATCATCATGTAACTGTTTACAGTTTAATTATTTCATTTTTGCATGTGTAATTCATAATTTAAATTTTGATATATATATATATATATATTAAAATATATTTTAATATATATATGTATATAACGTGTCCTCCGTGTCCTATTTCTGGGGGTCGTGCTGCCAGTGTCGGATACTTGTATTTCCGTGTCCTCCGTGTCCTATTTCTGGGGGTCGTGCTGCCAGTGTCGGATACTTGTATTTCCGTGTCCTCCGTGTCTCGTGTCCCCGTGTCAGGTGACTTAGGTGATAGCTGAAAGATTTTACTCCATTGTGATTTTCTAATAATTCAGGTAAATCCCCTTCTGGGGCATGCATATAGATGAATTATACTTTTTAAGTGTTTTCACCTGTAATGTAATTAGCCTCCTCTGCTGTTTTAGGAGTAT
>ML780662.1:1166221-1181047 GCA_009831015.1 Picea engelmannii | reverse complement strand
TGTAATCCACGGAGATATCATAATACAAACTTGCAGTCCTTTGTCGCATTTATTATTTGTATGATCATTTATATGTTGTAAACCTTTGATCCTACACACACATTAGCAGTGTTTCCTAGACTAGCCAAGTCAGGAACATTACAGTGTCACTATCAAGAAGCAGAGGTGGTGGTGAACGCATGAATTATTATGTATCACATAATTGCGTACCTAGTTGAGAGAAGCATAGTGGAAAATTTCCCATAAAGGATGTTCAATACTTGCATTTGAGGACTATCCTCTATACTATCACTCGGATGGCAGGGAGTGAGGTTGCTCACATGGATTTACAAATCCATTTTCAGTATGTTATCGAGTGTATGGAGCCATGGGTTTTCAATTGGTGCGAGGGTCTTCTAAAAAACATGAAGAAACAAATGACAAAGTGTAGGACCGGTCGATTGAAACAATTTGGGTATGGATCTATTTTGGTATCCTTCTTCCTACAGAAGGTCCCCTTTTTGCACCTACAATATGTGGAATGGGGAATACCCACTCCATAGGATCCTCGAATGAAGAGATGGGTATATTTGATTCCACAACATGGTGGTGTGCCAATCATTACATATGATCAAGCTTTCTTCCACTAGTTGAGGGATCATCTTGTCATGGTTGAGGACTATGCATATGACGGGACTGAATTCCGTGGAGATCCCGACTTGGAATTACCTAAGGGTTCTTAGTGGGGAGAGATAGGTAAGAAGAATTTTTTCATTAAATGTTGTTTTTGGTATTTTAGATATAAAATGTTTTTTTTATTTATTTGAGACTAATCAAGTGCTCTCAATAATGAATGTGTGGCACCTTTTAGGCCTCCAAGATCATATCTTATCCAAAGATGTGGAGAGATAGGCATAGTGGTGGTTCGAGGGGTGGAAGATGAGGATCTCGAGGAGATCGAATAGAACCTTGAGGGATTGACCATGAACATCCCCGACATCACTATGCATGAGTTACCTTGACGTTACTGATGTCATATAGTTGGCGTGTCAGCATCCATTGGTCAACTGCTCCATCGAGTGGCATGGGAAGTCATTTTTTATAGTGAGAATCATCCTTGATGCATATGTATATGAAGCCATGTGCTTCAACATTTTGACATTTTGGTCTTAGGAAA
This sequence comes from Picea engelmannii, assembly GCA_009831015.1. Classification (NCBI taxonomy): domain Eukaryota; kingdom Viridiplantae; phylum Streptophyta; class Pinopsida; order Pinales; family Pinaceae; genus Picea; species Picea engelmannii. The sequence goes on along the minus strand of ML780662.1, from coordinate 1,179,891 downwards.
AACATTTTTGTAACTTTTGACGGTATAATATAAAACTCCTATCATCTTACTTGTCTTTTAAATGTGTGTTTGGATTTTATAAATGGCACAAATGTCTATCTAAAACATAATTATCCAATGCATCTGTTAATGTGTTTAAATATCTAGGAATATGTTGATATTCAATATAATCAAAATGTATTTCCAAGAGGTGAATTCTCAAGTATACGTATAATAATGTAGGACTTCGGATGGAATAAATGTTACTCAATTGCAGCACCACTATTTGTGAATCAATACATACAATAATATGATGGATACCAAATGAAATGGCGTCAGTTAATAACTCAATAACTACATTGTATTATGTGATATTATTAGTTGCATGACCAAGGTAAACACTGTGTAGACTAATCAACTCATATGTAGGTGCATAGATTTCCCATGCAACAGACATTAGGTTTTGAGTATTGCGATTAGCACCATCAGCAAATATGATATAGGGTAGCGAGGATGCTGACATATGGAAACCAAGCATAAGGAAAGGTAAGCATCTTAAAGGTAGAACAAGAAATGACAAAAATCACGCACTAGAATATGATACACTAAAAATACAAAGCACTCATGCAAAAAATACTTTAAGCATAGTACTTCTTTAGGTAAATCCCATTTCTGGGTTCACCCAAAGGGATTCCATCATAATCCACCAAATCATAAGCCCCTTTCTCCAACACTCTTTTAACAATATAAGGGCCACACCACATGCGATCAAAATTATCAGCCCCCATCAAGTCACGATCCATTTCATAAAGGAGAATTGAATGACCCTTAGAAAAAACACGCGGTTTGACATGCTTGTTGTATTGATAATTGACACGTTTATTTTGGATTTCTATGAATAATGCAGTGTCATGACGAGTCTCATATAATTCCATTAAATAAAAGAGACCTTATTCTTCGGTTGTGGTATTAGGGAGAAGTTCGACAGCTAGTTTCAAAGATGAGATTTCAAAGGATCCTATGGAGCGTGTATTCCCCATTCCACATCTTGTAGGCACAAAACGGGGACCCTCTCTAGGAAGAAGAATACCAAAATAGATCCATACCTGAATTTTTTCAATCGACCGGTCCTACACTTTGTCAATTGTTTCTTCGTGTTTTTTAGAAGACCCTCACACCTATTGAAAACTCGGGGCTCCATACACTTGATAGCATACTGAAAATGGATTTGTAAAGCCATGTGAGGAGTCACACTCCTTGCCATTTGAGTGATAGTATAGAGGATAGTCCTCAAAGGAAAGTCTTGAACATCCCTTATGGAAACTTTACCACTATGCTTCTTTGCACTAGGTACGCAGTGATGTTGTAACACACCCACTACCGTAATCAAGTTTTCGTTGATTTCTGTAGAATCAGAGCCCCCGAAATATCTACGGAGGCCTAGCGTAAGCTAGCTCTTTCTCTCTCTCTTCTCCCATGTGATCGCGGGTCATGATCATAGGTCAAATAATCATGGCACCTCTTTGTATTTCATGCCTCGGCGCCACAGGGATGTCAAATCGTTCAACTCTGCAACCGCCGAACCCCGGCAGGGTTAGTGACTGGCCAATAGGGACGAATCCCTACAGGGTTAGCAAATGGCCATTAGGAACGACCCTGTCGCACGGTTGAGTGGAGTACAGGTGGCGAGAGGGGAAACACGACACGGTGGGTGACGTGACAGGAGACGGGTCCCACTTCACACGCCACACCATTCCGGACCCCCCCCCCCCATTAAAGGAAGAATGGAAAGGGGGGTCCAGAATTCCCCTGAATGATGTTGATCAAGGTGAATAAATCCTGACCATTCCAGAGTTGCTCGTTCGATTCCGGACCCCCCCCCCTCACCGCTAAAGGCAGAATAGCAAGGGGGATCCGGAATGAAGCCTTAGCTGTAGATCTGGGCGGGTGGGCTTTGGTCGTCCAGATCTGCTCGCCACTTACCCTAAGGCGCATCCGCACCCCAGCTTAAAGTTGACATCTCTTCCTCACATCTGACAGTCGTTATAGACCCTGAGATCCTTCGAAAGAATCTTGTTCGTTCATCGGGACTTAACCACATGCTAACATCTCAATATTTATAAGTCTGTATTTTGGGGTTTGAGAGCACGAGGTTACATGCCCTTCGGTATCCTGAGTGTCGAAACACCGAAGTGCCAAACAAGCCTAAATCGGTGATTATCCACTTGAGTTATGCCTTGGTCAATATGACCTCTTCCCACATGACCACACTCTCTCTTCCATCAGGATTTATCAAGGTGAGAGCCCGACCTCTTATCAACGGAACTCCCGAATCCTCGATCCCCTATTTCCCAAAACAGGTAATCTCTCGACACGTAGCCTCCCGAAATCGATCATTCAATGACTGCTTCAGGGTTTCCACCATGGAACATCCCGATCTCTCATCACCAGAACTCCCGAGTTCCCGACTCCTGATTTCCCGAATGGGAAATCTCACGACACATGGCCTCCTTTAATCGGACGACCCAAATCTACTTTGGGGTTTCTACCATGGAATGCCCCGATCTTTTGTCACCAGAACTCCCAAGTTCCCGATTCCCGATTTCCCGAAATGGGAGATCTCACGACACATGGCCTCCTTTAATCGGACGGTCCAGATCTATTTCAGGGCTTTCACCCCTATTCACTGGGGGTTTAACCCTTGGGTATCTCCAGACAGATCCAACGGCTGTCGCATTTTCCAACCAAGATCTGATGGCTCAGACAGGTTCCTAACTTGTGCATTCTCCCACGACTTCCTGGACGTGGAAAAATCAACGATCCAAATGTTCTCATAGACCTTGGGGATCTACGATCCCGATCTCTTCACTACCCATGAAGACACAAAAAGACAAAGTGGTAAGGCATTTAACCCCCTACTTTCTCCTACCAATATAATGATCATGGGTGACCCCAGATTTCCCAACGGGATCTCATCCATCAATCAACACCTATTCAGGGTTAAGACGCTTAACACTCCATTTTCTTCCTTCGATCTGATGGCCGTGAGTGACCACCGATATCCCAATGGGATCTCATCCATCGATTCGATACTTATCATGGATTTCTTAAGGCCTTGCACCTTCACATCCTTTTTCCAGGTTCTTGATGGGATTTTCGAGAAGGGTATCTCTATGGGGAGGTTCACCTAGGGTACTATCTGAGGCAGATAAGGGTATCTCTCTCCCGAGAACCAGGCATGAAGTCTGAATTAGATCAATATGCATATAAATAATGATTTATGAGAACATAAGCCATATGTAGTCTTTCCATATAAACATACAACTACCAGTACTGATCAAGACACCATACAGACATTCTTATAATGAAATCATTCACAATTTCACAGCTTATGATCATAAATGTCAGCATACATATATTTCTAGATGCCAAAGGCAAAACACTTTTTAGAAAGTAACACCAGAGGTTATGCAACTTCTAAGAGGGGTGCTCGTTTCCACCCAACCATAGGCTCAGCGATTCCCAGCGGATTTACCACTAGCCACCCCCGAGCTGAGACCACGATGCTGTGAGACTACGTCTCTATTTTCCAGTGACCAGGAGAGAAGGTTACTCTCCTTCCTCTCTGCTATCACCCACTCTGCATATCACCAGAGTTATCTTTCTCCCCTCATGTCTGACCCCAATCGATTCTCCCCCATGCCTTATCCTCTTGCGAGGTTGCATGTGGCGCGATTTCCCTCGTGCTGGTTAGGCCTGATGGCTCTACGGATGGGCAGTTCACCTCCCCATCCCTCATTAATTCCTGAGGAGCCATCTACCTACCAGCCTGCGAGACATTTAATTCGGGGCCAGTGAGCCGCTTTTGGTTCTCCGGGCCAGTGGAGTCCAAATACGGTATTGATTTTCGGTGGAAGTTAATGCCACCTTTCCAGGTGCCTTCCACCACCTTTTTGCAGCCATCGTGGTCTCTTTTTCAACATATCCCCTCTCAGTAGTCCTGAAATATAAATTCATAATATTATTCACATTCATCGACCTTTTCCATAAGGTCCATTCACATCACATATTCACATTTCTGAGTTTGCCACAGTTCTTGGCCAATCCAGTTATTTTTACAAACTAGGGGAAACAGGGTGTTACAGATGTGCTACATAATAATCCATGAGTTCACCACCATCTCTATTTCCCAATAGTGACACCCAAGAGCCTCGATGAGATTACCCATTCAAGAAGTAGATTTCATAGATATCTAAGGTGATTGTATGCACACCGACATGAAATTCTTGCTCATTAACTTCCCACGTGTCAACTAAGTATTCCAATAGCCTCAATTGAGCTCTCATGCCCTGAAATTTTAAAACTTTTAGCAAGCCACACTCCGAGAGTGCCATGATAATGCTCGGATCATTCCTGCAAAATTGATCTTCCTCCTCATGCTCTCTTTCCCTCAACTCGAGCATGTTGACCAATGAAAACCTGTCAAACAACATTAAAAGATGATTAGGTTCATAAAAATTTCAAAGTTTGAAGTTTTCCTAGATCTATCTCTCTTTTTAGATTTTGAGTTATGGTTGTCGCAGGGGCTCTTTTTCTCATAGTGCAGCGTCATCGCATCCTAGTTGTGTAACCCCTGTGGTGATTTGGGATCGTCGTAGTTCATAATAGGGTGGGCCTGTGAGGATCTCAAAGCGCAATAACCCTTGAAAATTTTCCCTTAACTCGAAATTTAACCATTAAAAATGAAAAAATTTACCATGAAAAGAGAGAGGGGAAGAAGAATACCTACTTCATGAAAGCGGTTTGAGAAATCATCCACTAGGTGCTCCAGAATCGTCACTTGGAAATCGGAGGAAAAAGGGGGTTTGGGGCACTAGTTTGTTGAAAATACAAACGAAATGGTAAATGAACTAGTTTTGACCTTTTTGTGTATTGTTACCATTTTAATTTCAAATTAAATTAATTTTTAAATATTTTTACCTATTCCCTAAACCTAATAAACTTTGGAAAGTGTCTCTATTGTAGGTTGAGAGATCTAAGGACTGGAATTTTGATATGGATGCTTCCTTTTTTGTCATTTTTGTGTGTTTTTATGATCTATATATATATTTTTATGATTTTACAATGTTGCATGTTTTGATCATGTATCCTTCCACTGAAATAAAACTTCCTTGATTGTTCACTAACATACATGACACTCGCATTGGTCCAAGACTGCTTGGGGTTGCATCCAAATAGATCCTTCTTCATCTAATTCATAGAGATTGGTTTGAGTCTCACACTTAGTTCCAATCACTATTTAATCAAGAGACATGAAAAATAGGATGGATCTTAGAGTGATTAGGGAGATGTAACTAGTATTCCATAGGCCCCAATAATTTGAGAATTGTATAAGGGCCATAAAACTTGGGAGTAAGTTTCTAATAGTGTTCGACTTTGAGTGAATTTTTCTTATAAGGTTGTTGATGAAGAAACACCTAGTCCCCTTGAACAATTCACATTATGAATGACCCTAATCTACTTTTTGCTTCATGTGATTCTGAGACATGACCAAATTTTCTTTGAGAGTATGGACAATGGCATCTTAGATTGTAAGTGTGTTGTCAACATATTGAACCTTGGATACACCAGTAAGGTAGTATAAAATAGACAGTGGATTTTGACCATAGACCATTTCAAAGGGAATCATGTGAGTGGTAGCATGGTAAGATGTGTCGTACCACCATTCAGCTAGTGGTAACCATTGAACCCATTGAGTTGGTATGTCGGATACGAAACACCAGAAATATGTTTCCAATCACTTGTTGACATCTTCATTTTGTCCATAAGTTTGGGGATGATAGGTCATGATAAGATGAAATTGGGTTCCCTAGAGCTTGAACAATGGCTCATCCATGAAAATTTGAGCCATTGTGGATGCGGTGAACGAGTGTTGGAGAGAACATAAATGAACATATTTTGAAAAGTGATCTACTACAACCATGATGACTAACATATTTCCTGATTTGGGTAATTTGACAATGAATTCCATAGAAATATTTGTCTATATAGAAGGTGGAATAGGGAGTGATTGGAGTGTGCCTTGTGTTTTGAATTGTTCGCCCTTATTTTTTTTATGAATATCACATTTAGATACAAATGTGTGGATGCCCTTTTTCATGCCATCCCAAAAAAAAGGAAGTTTGACCCATTCATAGGTTTTTTGAAAACTTGAATGCCCAATTGTGGGTGAAGCATGAATTTCATAGAGAATAGTGGATTTAAGGTTTGAATGTTTTATTAAACACATGCAACCTTTATATCAAAGCTCCTCATTATGTCAAGTGTATCCCGAAGAGGCATGAGGATCTTGTTGCAATTTTTTGATCAAGTGAGAAAGTTTGGGATCTTGGAACCACTCTTGGTGAGGGACTCGTAACCAATCAACTACAATGAAAGAGAGGGAAAAGAGGGACCCTTCTTATTCATATTTCCTTGAAAGAGCATTATCAACCACATTTTCTTTTCCTTTATTGTAAATTATCTCATATTCATAACTAGTGGGTGTTCTATATGCACTAAAAACACATTAAAAACCCTCAATTAAATTGTCAACTCGGGGTAAGTAAACTTAGAGTTGTAGCACTATATGTACCAAGGAATAAAGGCTAGAGGTAGTAGAGTCTAAATAAGGAAATGGTATATCTAAGGGCTAATCTATTTAATCAAAGACTATTAATGATCAAACCCTACTAAGAAACTTAAACTATGTACGCTAAGTAACTTTTGAACAAAGGATCGATGGATATTCCTAAGAAAGCAAATGGAAACCTTACTTAAAGAAACTAACTTAATCATGACAATAAGAAAAAGAAAACTATCTACCTAATAAGAAATCACAACAACAAACTACTTTAATTAACCTATTCAAATTCAATAAGCAACTATCCTATTAAAGCAAGTAAACAAGCAAGCAACTACCCTATCAAAGCAAGTAAACAAGCAATCAACTACCCTATCAAAGCAAGTGAAAAAGAAAGAAAACAACTAACTAGCCTATGATAACTTCTACAAGAAGTAAACTAATTAAGATTATAGAAGCAACATCAACTATCCTGCATATCCATGTGATTATTCAATCATGCATTAATCATCAACAGTATAAAAACACTATTCTAGTAAATTCAATTGCATTCTATGCTAATTAAGCAAATTCATACTACTTAGATTCATAACTAAAAACTAAACTCAATAATCAACTTTGAATTGAAATTGCAACCTAAATCTAGAAAAGGAAATTGCATGAAAATAAACTCAACTAATTCTATTCTAACAATTCAAATTGCAAAAGAGGAAATACTCATAAAACAGAAATTAAATACTATTTTAGCATATGAAAATAAGAGAACTAACTAACAATTAAATGAGAAAAACTAAACAACAATTAGATAAGCAAACTAACAACTATCCATCCATTGAAACTTGCCCAAGAAACCATTAACTAGAAACTATGTTCTAACTCTGTTTTTAAACTCTATTTTAAACTATGTTTTAGCATAAAGAAAATCTAATATATTTAATTACACACAAGGTTAGTATCTAATCTTGCAAGCTTATCTCCTATCAACTAACAGATCATTTCATATTAACAATAGCCTCAATAATAACCTGCAAAACTGAACTAAACTAATTAAATTATAAACAAGAAGTTATACAGTAAAGAAACATAATGAAAAACTCATGTATAGGAAATGAATAAAATGACAACTACACTACTCAATTCACAAGCAAACTAATTGGATATTCGCCCAGACTATTGGTGGACCCCCCAGCAAGTCATGGCTAATATTCAAAGACAAACCACGAGCTCAATAACATGAATTGAACATTAAAATAAAAAAACACAGTCTTTACATAGTTTTAGCAAAATGCATATGAAAATAAAAAAATAGAGCTGAATTGTCTTTTTCTCTTTAAATCTATCTATCTGACCACTGAGGTGGTATTTATAAGTTTACAAGCTGAGAGGTCAACCATTGGAAGGGTCGACCCTCTCTAAAAACAACAAATCACATTTAATATGCCCTAACTGCCAGTGGCTTCTAGAAATAAGGCGAGCCAATAATCGCCTAGCATAACAACCCAAATCGAGTTTTCAAAATCTCATTAGCCAGAGGCCACGAGCACAAGCAAAACCTATGTCTCTAATTCTCCCATTGTTGGTCATCAATATGATAACCGCCAAATTGCCCATGGTTTTAGTGCAGGACGGAGTATCGGATGGAGTAACGAATGCAAAATTGAAAACCACAAATTGCTCCCAATCCATTCATAATTTCAAGAAACGGCTCGCCAAGGACCTAATTGGGAATATTACGCACAAAACCCATGTGTCATATCTTTTGAATTCCACTTCATCCTTCCACAAATTAATATTTAATTTCAATTCCTGTAATAGTGTTGGATGAAGTACCAGACGGAGTGTTGTATGCAAAAACGACCTGCGATTTTTCCCTGTGACACACAGAATGCGAATTAGTTTCCTGAAATCATTAAAACATGCTAAATGATACTCAAAACCATCATAAAACATAAATATTACATACTTGGTATGAACCACGATGATTTATCACAAAAATTCTCCAAAAATATTCAAAACAGGAAAATGCATATGCACATTTGGCCAAAAAGGATCTAATTATCATCATTAGTTTAATCATATCGTGGGCCCAAAATTACCCCCACACCTAATATTTTTTAGGTCCCACTGCAAACAAATAGGAAATTCCCCTCATGACTAAGCTTGTTGAGGAGGATCAGCTTTAGAAGTTTCTCCTTCTTGCCGTGAAGATTTGGTCTTGTGCCTCTTGTGTTGTTTTAATTGTGCCCTAAGGTTGTGGTTGGCTTTGGTCATCTCATCAACCAACCTTTGAAGGGAATTCACATTTTCTTGGAGGATTGCATTATCATGGTGAAGATGTGTGTCCATAGACTTCCTATATTCCAACTGTTGCAGTAACTGAAAATCCTCTTTCTGTAGCTTCTCAATGGTTGGAGTAGGATCAGTTATCTCAGAGGAAGACTTATATCCTTTGAAATATGTACTGAGTGTCTATCATTCTTAGGATATGGGGTAGGCATCTGTGAGTAGGAGTAATAGGGAGTTTATGAGGAGAAGTCGGTTCAAATTTTGTCTTCCTATGAGACTCTGACTCATCTGCAGACACTTCCCTAAGTCTTTTGTGAGGACTCTCAAGATCGGAGGACACTTGGATATGGTCTGAAGTAGTCAAGGGTTTTGCATAAGGTTTTCCTCTTGGATTGTGGGTACTCTTTCGAAGAACTCCTCTATGACATCGATTAGCTCCTCTCCTATTTGTGGGAACTGTAGGAAAGTCTTGTTGAATTACTTCTTGGATATTTTTGGGTGTAGGATCAAGAGATATTGAAAGCATCGGGGGGTTAGCAATAGGCTTCTTAGTCTTTTTTCCCGATGAGGCTGTAGGGGTATCAACAAGATTCTTGGATTTTTGTTCCAAAAAAGAAATGGTTTGTGCAGGAGGGTTTGGATTTTTTGGAGAGTGGGGTCTAGATGGAGAAATAGTTCTTAGATACAATGTCTTTTTACTAGTCTTGATTTTCAAGTGAGGGTTTGCAAATTGATAAATGAATGCATCCCAAGTTTGCCCATGTTTTTCCAATTCGGATAAAACAAGGAGTTTGATAAGGCCATGGTGAAAGAGGTTGTTGTGGGGGTTGGTTAGATTCTTCCTCACTTAAGAGGAAATCTTCTCCAAGCTCTTTAAAATGTAGAAGGGAAAATTCAATGGTTTATTGAAATGAAAGTGAGCTAACAATCTAAAATGACAGGCTTTAAAGGTGGAACATATACCTTCACATGTGATTAACCTGTTGATGAATATGAGGGGGTTGATCAGATCCTCTTTTATCCACTCCTTGGAGTATCCATTAGCTCCAAATATGTTCTGGAATTTTGGTTTAAAAACCCTGTTATATCTTGAGTGCAGCAGCTGGTGGTTTTTAGACCATCTATCTCCCACTCTTGGAAGCTTCGTGGATGTAGTTATGGATTCCTATGAGACCCCAAAGGTGAGAGACCCCACGCGCGTTGTCTTCCCATCAAAATCGAGGGAAAATTGCATTGAGATGTCGTCGTCATGGCCCTGCAAAAGAGATAAAAGCGGCCCCCAGCCTGCATGCAAAAATACCTCCCTGCACTATGAAAACTCAGGGATGGAGAAAAGGTGCACCTAGGAAGAGGGCTCATACCTTTTGGGCATAGTGACGATGTGAAGGAATGGTTAGAAGGAGAAATTCACCAAGAAAGGGAGTGATCAGGCCAAGGAATGACACGATTTGAACAGAGATCGAGCGTAATTTGAACATAGGAACAAACAAACAGAGGCTGAGAAAATTTTAAAATAGGGGTGAATGCAAATGGAAGAGGTGAATTGGAATAATGGGATAACTCAATTCCATTTTTTAATGCACCTAGGGTGGAATTGGTTGCACACATGTGCAGATGAGTTTCCATGTGTGATCAAATTCGAATTTGAAGGCTTGTTTTTGGGGGAAATCTTAAAGATACGAAGTTAGATCAATATCCACGTCTTTTGAATTGGACATTTGATGATGAAAATGTCTAAGGTTTTCATATTCAATCTTGATTGCCATAAACTAATTCAATTAAATGTCATCGATTCCTGGTTACCTGAAATTGTGGACAGTTACTAATGTATATTGTCATATGGAACTTCGTTCGGCACCTTATACGGCACTTCATATAGCACCTCATACGGCACTTCATAAGGCACTCCATCTAGTACCTCTGTGCTAAATGCATTTTTATCTCCTATAATGGATAGCTTGCAATCTTGGAATGGTTTTGACAGTCATAATGATTAAGAGAAGACGCAGAGTGTTCCATTATTATTGATTTTTCCACCATGCTTAATCAATCCACTCGCATAAGGCATGTAACTTCAATCCCACAATGAACAGCCTATAACGAAAATAAACCAATGGAGTGGTTTTTTAAGGACATGTACAACAATTTATAACACACAGGGATTTACCATTTCAAAAATAAAATGATTGTTGATGTAATAACCTGTATCATAAAAACAATACTCATAATTTTTTACAAAGATTTATTTCTCTAGGCAATGATCATTTGTCAACTCATGAACCCCTCCCCCACACCTAAGTATTGTGACACCTCACAATGAAAAATATAGGAAACCAGTCAGTTCTCCCAATAGTCGAATATTTACAGTTTGTTAAGTGTAGAGATAAATTTCACAGATTGGTCTGACGAGACGGTTAGAAGATGACCCCACCTATAGGATAAGAGGTCCTATATATAGATAAGAAGAGGTAGGCAAGAGATTTTCAAGATAGTCTCATAGTTAGTTTCCAATGACAAGTTTATGGAGTTCATTAACCTTAGCTTAACCATACATACTTCATGTCAGCTTTGTCTACAAGTAATGTCGTACATCAGGACAAGTTTAAATTTATTATTTATTTTTTGTCAGATTTCCATCCTCACTAGGTAGAATGCCCCACTGCTAGCAAGCTTTTTCAGTATTCCGACGGGTTTACTTAGTCATACCATAGGCCAGTACCCAGTGCCAACAGACCTATTCAGTATCCCAGTGAGTTAGCCTCTTACACGCTCAAAGATTGACCCTCCATCTTTTAAGATTTTAGTATAAGATTGCTTTATGCAAGAAGATGGGGGCACAACTCTGAAAACAACTTTGTCTTTCCTTTTTTTCAATTGGGATGGTATTTATGTTAGAGGATGACTTTTCGTTATATATTCCTTGGTGATTTTCCTGATGTAAGGGGTACTTAAGCGAACGTGGCCTATATAAATATATGATATAATTAAGCTCTTTAGTGTGTAGTGGATGGTACCATTGAGAAAGAATAGAAATGTATCTCTAGGCTCAAATCACTTTATTATTTTGTAGTTGTGATTTTTCCATGACTAACCATTAATCAGACCTCCTTGTTACTTTTTAATAAAGATACTTTACTCACTTACTCAGGTTTCTTGGGAAAACTGTATGAGAGACCTCTAAGCTTGATGGTTATGGTATCACTTCCTTATATAGTGGTGGAGATTTTCAAGAGAAAATACTTCTTATTTTTTTTAAATGCCTTAAGAAAAAGAGAAGATGAATTTTTTTTTTTGCAAAAATATGGCTAATTACAGCAATTCAATATTCATTTGATGCTTAGCAGACAACAAGGTTCAAGTGTAACAATGTTTTGAAGAAAAATCCTTCTTTTATATTTCCTTGAACTATCTACTCCTGGTGAAATAAATACCTACAAAAATATCTATAATTGCTTATTAACAAAATTCAAAAACTATTTACATATGTACAGTAGAAAATTAAGAAAACATTCAAGAACAAGGGGGGGCTTCCCCATCTACTAAGGCCAATGCCTTGCGAGCTGACATGACCTGTAGAAATTCTTCTTTGGAAATGGGCTTATGATAAAATTTGAGTCGGTGTCCATTTACTACAAAGAAGACTTGTCCATATTCAATTGTTTTGATTTTCACAACTCCATTGTCATATATAGTGACTACCTCATAAGGACCCAACCACTAGGTGGTGAGTTTTCCTTTGAAGGTTTTAAATCAAGAATCAAACAACAAATCCCAATCACCAGGTTGGAAGTTTTTCTTCATAATAAACTTTTCATCCCAATTGCTCCTCTGGTTTTGGACTAACATTGTTCATTGGATGGCATCTTGCCTAATCTCATCCTACTCATTCAATTGTAGGGATCATTGTTTCTTAGCTTCATCTAAGTTTAATCCCAATTCTGTAGCAATACGGAAAGTCCTTACTTGGAATTCTACTGGTAGAAGTACTTGTTTCCCATACACTAGCTCATAAGGGGTATTCCCAGTGGTGTTTCTCCAGGTGGTCCAGTAAGCCCACAAAGCCTCTAGAAGCCTATCATCCCAATCCCGATGATGTAATTGAATAGTCTTGGTTAAGACAACTTCCAGAACTTTGTTTGTAGATTCCGCCTGACCATTAGTTTGTGGGTGGTATGGAGAAGATTTACAGTGTTTAATCCCATATTTCTTTGTTAGCTCTCTCATCATCTTGGAAGTGAATTGAGTGCCTTGGTCTGTAACAATTTCATGAGGGACACCAAAACGGGTAAAGATGTCTTCATAAATGAATTCAACAACAGACTTTTTTGTATCCCTAAATAGGGATTTTTCCTCTACCCACTTGGTGACATAGTCTATACAAACAAAAATATACTTCTTCTTACGGGACATGGGCGAAATTGGTCCTACAAAGTCAAGGGCCAATTTTTTGAAAGGTTTTATCAGAACTTGGGCACGCAAGGGAATTTTGTTAGTTGATGTAGGTCTTCTGGTGCAGGAGCATCGTACGCAGCCAGCCAAGCAAGCACAAAGGTGGAAGATAGCTGGAAAAGAACTAGTGCACATTTTGAAATGCTTTGAAAAATTAATGAGCAGATATTAATGTAATAGCTAGGGGAGGCGTGTTAGGACCACATATTGTACCCTTTTTGCCCATACTGTTTGCTATTATTTTACCCTTCATCACCTACATTTTGACTTATACTATCATTCCACTTGATCATTCCAAGGTACATAACGTCCTTTCTCATTACTACACGTTTAA
>ML780662.1:1132753-1166121 GCA_009831015.1 Picea engelmannii | reverse complement strand
GAATTGAGCATATATAGTGCGCAGCTATCTTTGAAACAAAAGACTTCCCTGGGTTGATAATTTATGTTTCACTTGGTTGTTTGAAATTAATTAAGCAATTATAGTGACCAACAAGGCGTACTTACATTTATATCTAGATGTTGTAAACAGATATTGAGCATTGCTCTCATCTGTCGAATGTAGAGGCATTTATGCATAATGAATGCAAGTAGGTAGATTTAATTTAATAGATTAGACAGTTTAGAAGCATAGGAGGGAAAACAGATATAGACACCCTCACCCTTGTATCATTGTAATTTTTGGATGATCATTCAGAATTCATAAGCTGGAGAGATGAAGCGGAGATTTGTAGAGAAGAACCCATGTACAGGAGCACTTGAGTTAATATATAAAGCTTTGACTCAATTTTCATGGTGTTATGATGCTTACTGTTTACATTTGTTGAATGGTATGTTTACAGTTGTTCTGTTTCTCTGTTATGCATTTATTCCAATGTTGTATTGTGTGTATGATTTCATGTTGAGTGTATGAAGTCTGAGAGAGGAGAAGAATGAGTTTCAATTGTTTCTCTTCCTAAGAATTCCTGCAAAGAGTGCAGTGAACGTTCGCAAGGTGTACATTGACGAGGGTCTGAGTTTTATCTCAGAAATCTTCGGAGAGATATCGTTGTTCTCATACCAGCAAAAGTGCAGGTGTAGCCCAGAGCCGTGCAAGGTGTGCACAGGCTAATTGAATCCTTAGAACTTATCAACTAAGGTGAAGGTTGAAGGACTACTATTGCAAGAGTGCACAGGGTCGAAGACTCAAATAACCAGAGGTTATTTGAAAGTTGTTGCAAGGAGTGCGAGCAGGGATCCTTTTGGGAAGCTTGAGTTTACAAGTGAAATCTCAGGAAGGATAACACCATTGAAGTGTTAAAAGGGAGATTAAGATTGAAATCGTATCATAGAATTCAAGTTTAGGAGGGAGAACACTGATTCGTTTGGGCAGAAGTCATCGAGCAGTGCATCTGGTGGTCAGAATTCTCCGTGGAGAACTCGTGAAATTGTGAGGACTGTAAGATCCAGAGGACATGTAAGGTGGTTAGGAGTTGGAAGAACCCACCACCCTGATATCAAGAATCAACGTGAACTGTTGATCATGTTCAGTTTGAGCCGTCATATCATTTCAGGGATTCAGGATCCGTAAGTTTGGAGTCCAGACCAAAATCCTTGGTCACTCTAATTCCCGAATCACGAAAGGGATTAGCAGGTGTGGAATTTTGGCATTCTGGGGTTTGTCATTTCAGCAATTCTGATGAAAAGAAGTCGGGGCACTTGGCGTTGAAAACCCTGAAGTTGTGAAACGCAATGTGTCTTTGGAGTAGGGATATGGTCATGGAGGAAGTAGTCACATTTTGGCATTTCGTCATTTCAAGGTCCGGGAAGTAGAAGAGGCTGTGATTTTTGGAATTGAGAGTTTCAAACTCTCGGTACGCGGAATCCCGAAAAGGTTACTATGTCATAATTTGGGAATTGGTGCGACTAGTGATTTGGGGTCGAGAGTCGTGAACTCCCGATACATGGAATCCCGAAAGGCCATTGATCTCGCCAAAGGAGAAATTTCAGAATTCAGGGAATCATAAGGGAAGAGGAATGATTGTTTGTTGTTCACTCAAGTCCCAAAAATCCAAAATTAGTGGGAAGCAATTGGCGTGTGTTCGACGCATTTGAGGAGCGGTCAACCTTCATTAACAATTCGCATTTCGGTAATTGCCAAGAGCTGTGGAAATACATCGGGACTCTCCAAATCCTGAAACCCGAAGTCCTTTGTGGATTAAACAAAGGTTTTGATCCACCCTTAGCGTGGTTTTATTGAAGATCCTGCACGGATCTTGGCCCGAGGGCAGGGGGTCTGTGTCAGTTGTTGTATCAGAGCCTGATTGTGTCTGTATATTTCAGGTAGAGGGAGCTAGAGGAAAAGGAGTAGTTTGATATGCGTCAGTTGTGGTATCAGAGCAAAGAACAAATTCTTTTCTTTCTATAGCAGAGAGAAAAGAGGAAAAAATTTCATCCATGCCACCAAGAAGAAGAGATAGCTCAATGCCTGATCCAGCAGTGGAAAGAGAACTGTGAGAGTTACGTGCCAAAATTGATGCTATGGAGACATCACAGAGGCACACAGTTGATGTTGGGGATATCAACGAAGCTAAAAGTGAAAATGAAGCTGGAAACGAAGGAGAAGAAGTTGCAGTAGAAGATGATGTAGATGAATGCTTATTCAAGGTTGTTACAAGGATAGGTGCCAGAGAAAATATGGACATTCCATTGTACGAAGGAAAATTGGATGTTGAAGAGCTTCTAGAATAGATTAGAGCTCTAGACAAATACTTCGACTATGAGGATGTCGAGGAAGATAAGAAAGTCAAACATGTCGTTACTAGACTTAAAGGGCATGCAGCACTGTGGTGGGATGAACTACAGGCTGACAGACGCTTCAAAGGAAAGCAGAAAATCAAAAGCTGGGATAGAATGGTTGCAAAAATGAAAGCCAAATTTATACCCTCGGATTATCAAATCACTATGTTTCGGAGGATGCATAATTTGAGATAGAATATGATGTTAGTGAAGGAATACACTGAAGAATTCTACAGGATAAACATCAGAGCAGGTCATCAGGAAAGCGATGATGAAAAAGTTTCCAAGTACATGAATGGTCTGTGATATGACATTCAAGATGATATCAGCATGATGACCATTAGAAATGTGGAAGATGCTTATCAGATAGCTCTGAAAGGTAAAGAGAAGCTGAGAAGGAAGAAAGGTCAAAGAGGCCAAGGTAGAAGTCAAGCCAGAGGCAAAACAATTTCCCAAGACAAAAATTAGAAACCTAAAGAAGAGGGGAAGAAACCTCAACCTGAGAGAGGAGGAAGCTCACAGGGAAGGTGGTATGCTGATAGAAATACTTTTCCTCGAGCCAGAGGAAGAGGAAGAGGCAGAGGAGGTGAAGTGAAATACTTTGTCTGTAGAAAAATTGGACATAAATCCTATGAGTGTCCAGATAAGAAGAAAGATGGTGGTGAAACTCACATTGTTGAATGTTGAGGTAGAAGACGTTGAGGGCAGAAGATCCTTAATGATGAGGAAAGTTCTCTTGAAGCCGGAGAAGGAGGCAGAGAACCCATCCCAAAGAAACAATCTATTTTGGACTACTTGCAAAACTAAAGATAGAATATGCAAGGTCATAGTGGACAGCAGTAGCACAGACAATCTCGTATCTACAGAGATGGTAGAAAAGTTAGAGCTAGAGATTTTTGTACATCCAAGCCCATACAGAGTTTCATGGCTACAAAAAGGACATCAGGTAAATGTCACTAAACAGTGTTTAGTCGAATTTAAAATAGGAGGATATAAAGATGAAATATTATGTGATGTCATTCCCATGGATGTTTGTCATCTATTGTTAGGAGACCATGGAAATATGACATAACCGTAGTTCATGATGGGAGAAAGAACACGTACACCCTGGAGAAAAATGGTAGGACACACATGTTGCTGACGATTAAGGATAAAGAGGTGAAAACAGAAATGAGCAACACTGTACTTCTCATGAGTGGGAAGGAACTTCTTGATGAGGTTAAGAAGAAGGAAGACACACAATTTATTGTGGTTAGGAAACCCAAAATTGTTTTGACCAATACGAGAATAGATGATTTACCAGAAAAAATCCAGGAGTTGTTGGGAGAGTTTGATGATATAGTAGTGGACGAACTACCTTGTTCATTGTTACCTATCAGGAGTATAAGTCATCATATTGATCTTATACCTAGAGCCAGTTTTTCGAACAAAGCCGCATATAGGTTGACGCCACAGGAAAATGAAGAAGTTAAGAGACAGGTCCAAGACTTAATGGACAAAGGATTGATTCAAGAAAGCTTGAGTCCATGCGTTGTTCCAACAGTGCTCATCCCAAAGAAATATGGAGGCTAGAGAATGTGTACAGACTCAAGGGAAATCAATAAGATTACCATCATATACAGATTCCCATTGCCAAGGATGGACAACTTGATGGATTGCTTGAGTGGAGCAAAGTTTTTTTCAAAGATTGATTTGAAAAGCGGATATCATCAAATTCGAATGAGAGAAGGTGATGAATGGAAGACAGCATTCAAGATGAATGAGGGGTTGTATGAATGGCTTGTCATGCCATTTGGCTTAACGAATGTGCCCAATACTTTCATGAGGTTGATGAATGAAGTCTTAAAGGACTTCATAGGGAAATTCGCCATTGTATATCTTGACGATATATTAATTTTCAGCAAGACAAAAGCAGAACACTTAAAGCATCTAGTTCCAGTAATGAGGAGATTACAGCAGGAGAAATTGTTGATTAATATGAAGAAATCGTCATTTATGAGGACAGAACTCATTTATTTGGGTTTTGTTATCTCTGAAAATGAATTAAAAATGGATCCGGAAAAGATAAAGGCGATTAAGAATTGGCCATCGTTGAAGAGCGTGTTTGAAGTTCGAAGCTTCCATGGTTTGGCTAGCTTCTACAGGAAATTCATCTGAAAATTTAGTGGAATTAGTGCACAGATGATGGATACGGTGAAGAAAAGACATAAATATTTTCATTGGATGGAGGAAGCAGAGAAGAGCTTCAATCTGCTAAAGAAGAAGATCACTGAGCAACCAATTCTGGTTTTGCCGGATTTTAGCAAGACATTCCAGGTCAGGTGTGATGCGAGTAGATTTGCAATTAGAGCGGTCTTGAGCCAAGATGATAGGTCGATCGCATATTTCAGTGAAAAAATGAATGAAGTAAAGATTAAGTACTCCACATATGACAAAGAATTCTATGCAGTCATACAAGCACTGAAGAAATGGAGACACTACTTGGTTCCCAAGGAGTTTGTTTTGTACAACGATAATCACACTTTGCAATTCATGGCTCGAAAAGAGAAGTTGAACCAAAAGCATGCTAAATGGGTTGAATACATGCAAAATTTTACTTTTGTGATTAAGCATATTTCTGGAACTGCTAACAAAGTTGCTGACACTTTGAGCAGGAAATGTTTGCTTATACAGGAATTCAAAGTCAAGACTTTGGGTTTTGATAACCTCAAAGAAATGTACAGGGATGACCCAGATTTTAAAGAGGCATATGAGGCATCTGAGAATCAAATTCTCAGGGATAGAAGCCAATGGACTGAATACATGATCCAGGATGGATTATTGTTTAAGGGAAATTAGCTATGTATTCCAAAATGTTCCATGAGGGAGAATTTGCTGAAGGAAAAACACAGTGGAGGATTGGTCAGACACTTCGGTCATGACAATACATTCTCAAAGTTGAATGGCTCATATTTTTGGCCAGGGATGAGAACAGATGTCAAGAAATTTGTGGACATGTGCAGAATTTGTCAGCACACAAAAGGAAAAAGGTAGAACACAGGGTTATACCAACCACTACCCATACCTGAAAGGTCATGGGATGCAGTGAGCATGGATTTCATATTGGGACTGCCAAGGACACAGAGAGGATATGATTCAATATTTGTGGTAGTCGAAAAATTTTCAAAAATGGCACATTTCATACCATGCCAGAAAACCAGTGATGCAACTCATATTGCGAACCTGTTTTTCAAGGAAGTCGTCAGACTTCATGGCTTACCAAAGCGTATCGTGTTTGATCAAGATACCAAGTTCATAGGGAATTTCTGGATGACCTTATGGAAGAAGTTGGGGACAAGTTTGCCTTTTATCTCAGCATATCATCCTCAAACGGATGGACAGACATAAGTCGTGAATCGGAGCTTGGGAGATTTGTTAAGAAGCTTAGTGTCTGAACACCACAGTCAATGGGATCACATTCTTCCACAGGAGGAATTCGCTTACAATGATTCACTCAGTAGAAGCACAGGGCAAAGTCCATTCCAGATTGTGTATGGAATGCAGCCAAGGGGAGTTTCTGAATTGAAAGATTCTGAACAAAATGAATTAAAGAGTGCTAGTGCAGAGGACTTTCCAGAAGGAATGAAGGAGCTTCATAGCCGAGTTAAGGAGCGATTGTAGAGTTCAAGTCAAGAATACAAGCGGAGAGCAGATCAACATAGTTGAGAACTTCAATTTGAAGTTGGTGATCTGATTCTTGCACATCTGAGGAAGGAGAGGTTCCCAAGGGGAACGTATAATTAGCTGAAGATGAAAAAGATTGGACCGTGCAAGGTCATAAGGAAATTTGGGGAAAACACATATGAGATTGAATTGCCCGATGGGCTCGGAATCTCACCGATATTCAATGTCGCAGATTTGTACCCTTACAGAGCAGAAGAAGTAGGAGAAAAGGAGGAATAGAAAGAGGTTCAATGGAAAAAACAAATGCCTATAGCTGAAAAGCCACAGATGGAAGGCATAATTGACAAAAGGATTAGCAAAAAGACCAGGAGGAAAGAGTATTTTGAATACTTGGTCAAGTGGAAAGGACATCCAGTTGAAGATGCCAATTGGGAAGATGAAGCAGCAATTCATAGGCATGGACAGACCGTGCAAGAGCTCATGAATGAGAGTTCATGAAAATTTTCAAGCAAGGGAGAATGATGCAGGAGCATCGTACACAGCCAGCCAAGAAAGCACAAAGGCGGAAGATAGCTGGAAAAGCACCAGCACACATTTTGAAATGTTTTGAAAAATTAATGAGCGGATATTAATGTAATAGATAGGGGAGGCATACTTACATTTATATCTAGATGTTGTAAACAAATCTTGAGCATTTCTCTCATCTGTCGAATGTAGAGGCATTTATGCGTAATGAATGCAAGTAGGTAGATTTAATTTAATAGATTAGACAGTTTAGAAGCGTAGGAGGGAAAATGGATATAGACACCCTCACCCTTGTATCATTGTAATTTTTGGATGATCATTCAGAATTCATAAGATGGAGAGATGAAGTAGAGAGCTATAGAGAAGAACCCATGTATAGGAGCACTTGAGTTAATATATAAAGCTTTGACTCAATTTTCATGGTGTTATGATGCTTACTGTTTACATTTGTCGAATGGTATGTTTACAGTTGTTTTGTTTCTCTGTTATACATTTATTCCAATGTTGTATTGTGTGTATTATTTCATGTTGAGTGTATGTATTCTGAGAGAAGAGAAGAATGAGCTTCAATTGTTTCTCTTCTTGAGAATTCCTACAAAGAGTGCAGTGAATGTTTGCAAGGTGTGCGTTGACGAGGGTCTGAGTTTTATCTTAGAAATCTCAGGAGAGATATCGTTGTTCTCATACCAGCAGAAGTACAGGTGTAGCCCAGAGTTGTGCAAGGTGTGCATAGGCTGGTTGAAGCCTTAGAACTTATCAACTAAGGTGAAGGTTGAAGAACTATTTTTGCAAGAGTGCACAGGGTCGGAGACTCAAATAACTAGAGGTTATTTGAAAGTTGTCGCAAGGAGTGCGAGCAGGGATCCTTTTGGGAAGATTGAGTTTACAAGTGAAATATCAGGAAGGATAACACCTTTGAAGTGCTCAAAGGGAGAAGGAGATTGAAATCATCTCATAGAAGTCAAGTTCAGGAGGGAGAAAATCGAGTCATTTGGGCAGAAGTCATAGAGGAGTGCATCTAGTGGTCAGAATTTTCCGTGGAGAACTCGTGAAATCACGAGGACCGTATGATCCAGAGGAGTTGTAAGGTTGTTAGGAGTCGGACGAACCCACCACCCTGATATCAAGAATCAACATGGATTTTTGATTGTGGTCAGTTTGAGCCGTCAGGTCATTTCAGGGATTCGAGATCTGTAAGTTTGGAGTGCAGGCCAAAATCCTTGCTCACTCTAATTCCCAAATCGTGAAAGGGATTATCAGGTGTGGAATTTTGGCATTCTAGGGTTCGTCATTTCAGCAATGCCAATGACAAGAATTCGGGGCACTTGGCATTGAAAACCCTAAAGTCGCGAAACGCGATGTGTCTTTGGAGTAGGGTTGTGGTCACAGAGAAAGCAGTCACATTTCGGCATTTTGGCATTTCTGGGTCCGGGAAGTAGAGGAGACTGTGATTTTTGGAATCGAGACTTTCAAACTCTCGGTATGCAGAATCCTGAAAAGGTCGCTATTTCAGAATTCAGGAATTGGTGCGACTGGTGATTTGGGGTCAAGAGTCATGAACTCCCGATACATGGAATCTCGAAAGGCCGTCGATCTCGCAAAAGGAGAAATTTCAGAATTCGGGGAATCAAAAGAGAGGAGGAATGATTGTTGGTTGTTTTCTCAAGTCTAGAAAAGAGGAAATTAGTGGGCAACAATTGACGTGTGTTCGATGCATTTGAGGAGAGGTCAACCTTCATTGACAATTCACATTTCGGTAATCGCCAAGAGCTGTGGAAATACATCGGGACTCTCCAACTCCAAAAACCCGAAGTCCTTTGTGGCTTAAACAAAGGGTTTGATCAACCCTTGGTGTGGTTTTAGTGAATATCCTACGCAGATCTCGGCCCGAGGGTAGGGGGTCTGCACCATCTTCCTATCCTTTGGAAACTATCACAACTCTTCACATACTTTGCAACATCTTTGAAAATGATAGGCCAATAGTAACCTGAATGTAACACCTTATATGTTGTACGTTTTTCAGAAAAATGGCCACCACATGGTCCATCATGACAACTTCATAGTACTTTTGGTACCTCATCCTCTCAGGCACATCTACGAATAATCAAATCAGGACCTGTGTGAAAAAGGTCATGACCAACCCAAGAGTAATTATCACTTTGTGTAATAATTTTATGCTTTTCATGAGGTGACAAATGAGACAATAACTTCCTAGTAGCCAGATAGTTTTCCATATCTACAAACCATGGGGTATTTATAGAAAGAGAAAAAATATGTTCGTGGGAAACTATCATCTACAGGAATATCATCATCCTCATTTTTTATGCATTAAATAAAATCAGCTACCAAATTCTCCTTTCCAGTTTGGTCAAGCACGATGATATTAAACTCTTGTAATATCAAGAGCCACCTAGTCACTCGGTCATTAGTTATGGGTTTATTCATGAGAAATCTAATGGCGAAATTATCTGTACGTACAAATACTTTGTAACCTATAATGTAATGACAAAACTTATTGATAGCATGAACTACTGCTAATAATTCATTCTCGGTAACTGTGTAGTTTAACTCAGCAGGGGACAAGTTCTTGCTTACAAAATAAATGCCATAGGACTGTTGGTCCTCTTTTTTCCCTAATACTCCTCCTATTGTGGTGATGGAGGCATCGGTAGATATGTGAAATGGGAGAGTCCAATTGGGCCCTCTAAGAACTAGTGCCACAGACAACTTGGATTTCAGGGCTTTAAAGGTAGTTTGACACTGCTCAGTCCAAACACAATTAACATCATTTATTAACAATCCAAACATGGGTGCGGCAATCTTTGTAAAATTCTCAATAAACCACTGGTAGTATCCGGCATGTCCAAGAAAGATTCTCACCTCTTTCTAAGTTTTGGGGGGTGGAAGTATGACGATGACCTCAATCTTTGCAGGATCGACTTTTATCCCTTCAGATGAAACATGATGTCCTAGAACCACTCCTTCAGTTAACAACATTTTACATTTTTCATGACTTAGAGATAGTTTCATTTCTTGGAATCTGATAAGGATTTTTTCTAAGTTATCTAAAGCTTCCTGGAAAGTGTTAACATAAACTGTGAAGTCATCCATGTAGACCTCCACATAATCATGAATAAGATCAGCAAATATCCCTAGTACTGCTCGTTGAAATGTGGCAGGAGAATTACACAATCCAAATGGTAAGACCCTATAAGCATAGGTGCCCCAAGGACAAGTAAAGGTAGTCTTGTCCTGATCCTCGGGTGCTATGAGAATTTGATTGTACCTGTTGTACCCATATAAAAAGGAGAAATACTTGAAGCAAGGGAATCTTGACAGAAATATTCTTCAATTAATTCAAGATGTCAAATTCCAGTCGGGTGGTAGGTTTCTCGATTACTAATCTGTCTGGATAAGGAGGGGCCTTCATAATTTGTGAAGTTTCATTTTGGGGAAGCTTGGGTTCTTGGTCCATAGGATTAATAACATCTTCCCACCTAGTGTCATCCATAGGTTGTTTGATGGTTTCTTCTTCTTCTTCTTCCTGGATGACTACTGAAGGTCTCTGCCTATCTAGAAATTTTCCTGATCTTACTTGAATCTCCTGTAATGGAACAGGATTAATAACATATGTCGGGAAGGCCTGCATATCAACATTGTGAAGAGGTTGGGGTGGATTATTATTAGGATTGGGAATTGGTTGTGCCGGTAATAATGTTGGTCGTGGGGAGCTTGAATTCTAATATTGTAGTGGTTGTTGTTGTTGAATAGGAGGTAAAGGTGGTGGAACAAAACCTGGCAGAAGTTGTCGAGTTTTCGGTGGAAACTGAGGATATGGATGGTTGGACATAGGGATAGGTGGAGCTTGAGGGTTTCTTGGTTATGCCCTCCTCTCCATCCTTGAATCCAAGGATGTTGGTATTGTGTAGACCTGTTTTGCCAACTTGGTGAGTTCCACTATTGTTGTTGTTGATAATAGGGTGGAACTTGAGATTGTAGATATGGGTATGTGGGTTGGTTCCTAGGCTTCCATGGACTCCTAGGTGCATAAGATGATTCCCCGGGATCCCCACTCCTATAGATGGATAACAAACTGGGAAATGATAGACATTTCTTAGTTGAATGGTCCTTCATGCAGAAGCCACAAACTGAAATGTTATCTAATGGGCATTCCCTTGAGGAATGCTTCCTCCTGCATCTTGGGCAATATATGCTCATTGCTGCATTTTCTTCCTCCTGTTTATTTTTAATTTTGGGGGTGTCCAACTAGGAGCCTATTGTGCTTAATATATATGTCTTGAAGTTCTCTAAAATTTTCCCTATCTCTTCTCTCGTGATACCACCCGAACTAATTAGTTTTAAGTTTCTATTATAAGGGTATCGAACATTCTTTCCTATTTTAGCTCTACTCCTTGAGTAATTCTTACACATTTCACATATTTCGGAGAATGGTTTATGAGATATGTCACTTGATGCCATCAGGTTAAGCATCTCTAGGTATTCTTCTAAATTTCCCTTAAGGAAAAGAGCCCTAATTGCATCCTCTGGGAGGTCATGGTATTTTGACTTCTGGGAGATGTATGCAAACCGTTCCATATAGTCCTCAAGATTCTCGTCTTCCAATTGTTGGATTTTGAAAATATAGTTACAATATTCTTTAGTCTTGCAGTAATCTTGGTACTTTTTAAGAAAGATATCTTTCATGGCTTCCCAATACCTAATACTATATTCTCCCAACCCCATGAACCATCTTAGTGCAGAGTCCTTGAGGGTGGCAGGAAAGAGTTTCAGTTTCTGGGCATCTTGTAAGTAATTGTAGCTCCTACACAAGATGTCGAATTAAAATAGGAAGGTATCTGGATCTTCACTACTTTTACCATAAAATGTGGGCAGTGTTGAGAGAGGAATATTTTTCATATTGACATTTGGTGTGGTGTCTAAAATTAGAAACCCGAAGGTAGTTTCGACTTGGTTTCCATCTTCTTCTTCCTCCTCGTGTCTTACATTGTTGTGATCCCCCTGATCATCCATATTGGTTTGGTTTCCAAAAAGAGAGTACCTATGTGGTTTTATCTTTGAAGAAAACAAGGTATCCCTCTGATGGGAAGGTCTTCCTATTGTTTAGGTGTCTGGGACTCTACTCGGGCTGGTTGAGATTGGTGCCAAAGTTTCCATGTCAATTTGAGAGATAATTACGTTGGTTGAACTGCCAAAAAAATATTCACGTGTTCAGGGTCTATGATTTCTTAAAAGTTATGATCTCTTGGTGGTGGTGTAAAAGAAAAGGTTGTATTGTTTGGTTCTACAGAAGGCTCGAGTGGTCTTGCCTCTTTTCCCACTATTACTGATGCTTCAATTTTTTGTTCTATAGTGCTCCTTGTCTTAGTCTCTTCAGAGACTACTTTATCTCTTTAGGTTGAGCTAGCTCATGTTTTTCAGTATCGGTCTACGAAATTTATGAGTGGAACGTTCCTTCCCCCAAAATGGTCGGAAGGAACCTTGGTTGAAAGATCTGATTTAGATTTAATGTATCTCCCTTTTGGGTCTCTAGGTCTGTTCATGAAAAAACAAAAACAAAAACTACTATTGGGTTTGGGGGAGCCTGCAATAGTAGATGCTTAGGTTCTTACCTCTCGTATTAAAGTTCCCCCGCCACCAATCTAATGCTAAGGTTTAGAAGGAATCTATTTCCTAACTATTTCCTACCTTGAGACAACTTTCTGGCAATGACGCCAAAAATGATGGGTGTTCTATATGCACTAAAAAAAAACTAAAAACCCTCAATTAAATTGTCAATCTAGGGTAAGTAAACTTATAGTTGTAGCACTATACGTGTCAAGGCAGAAAGGCTAGAGGTAGTATAGTCTAACTAAGGAAATGGGCTATCTAAGGGCTAATATATTTAAGCAAAGACTATTAATGATCAAACCCTACTAAGAAACTTAAACTATGTACCCTAAGTAAATTTTGAACAAAGGATCGATGGATAGTCCTAAGAAAGAAAATGAAAACCCTACTTAAAGTAACTAACTTAATCATGACAATAAGAAAAAGAAAACTATCTACCTAATACGAAGTCACAATAGCAAACTATTTTAATTAACCTATTCAAATTCAATAAGCAACTATCCTATTAAAGCAAGTAAACAAGCAAGAAACTAACCTATGAAAGCAAGTAAACAAGAAAGCGACTACCCTATCAAAGCAAGTGAACAAGCAAGCAAACAACTAACTAGCCTATGATAACTTCTACAACAAGTAAACTAATTAAGATTACGCAATAAGCGACTAATTAAGCTAAGAAGCAAGTCACCTCTATTCTTAAATTAAACTTCACAATTACTTCTAATTTACAAAAGGAAATCTTAACCTACTAGATTCAAAGCATCATGACAATGAAATTCATTAACAACTATTCTTTAATCTATGATAAGAAAACTATTCTTTAATGTACCAAAGCAAGAAGACTATCTTCTAATCTACAAAATCAAGGAAACTATCCTTTAATCTACAAAAGCAAGGAAACTCAATTATAGTGTTGATGGTTATGTCTCCGATGTCTTATAATATCATGATGGCACTTAACAATTAACAATAACTCAAGAGGGATAAACTCAATATTAATTTCAATAGCAAACTGAAAAGTGTGAATCGGACAATCCAATGAGAACTTAGACATTATAGATGCAACATCAACTATCCTGCATATCCATGTGATTATTCAATCATGCATTAATCATCAATAGTATAAAAACACTATTCTACTAAATTCAATTGCATTCTATGCTAATTAAGCAAATTCATACTACTTAGATTCATAACTGAAAACTAAACTCAATAATCAACTTTGAATTAAAATTGTAACCTAAATCTAGAAAAGGAAATTGCATGAAAATAAACTCAACTAATTATATTCTAACAATTCAAATTGCAAAAGAGGAAATACTCATAAAACAGAAATTAAATACTATTTCAGCATATGAAAATAAGCAAACAAACTAACAATTAAATGAGAAAAACTAAATAGCAATTAGATAAGAAAACTAACAACTATCCATTCACCGAAACTTGCCAAACAAACCATGAACTAGAAACTTTGTTCTAACTCTGTTTTAATCTATGTTTCAGCATAAAGAAAATTTATTCTATCATCTAATTACACACAGGATTAGTATCTAAGGTTTCAATATTATCTCCTATCAACTAGCAGATCATTGCATATTAACAATAGCCTCAATAATAACCTGCAAAACTGAACTAAACTAATTAAATTATAAACAACAAGTTATACAGTAAAGAAACATAATGAAAAACTCATGTATAGGAAATGAATAAAATGGCAACTACACTACTCAATTCACAAGCAAACTAATTAGATATTCACCCAGACTATTGGTGGGCCCCCCATCAAGTTGTGGCTAATCTTCAAAGACAAACCACGAGCTCAATAACATGAATTCAAAATTAAAATAAAAAACGCGGTCTTTACACAGTTTTAGAAAAATGTATATGAAAATAGCAAAAAAAGAGTTGAATTGTCTTTTTCTCTCTAACTCTATCTGTCTGACCACTGAGGTGGTATTTATAAGTTTACAAGCTGAGACGTCGACTACTGGAAGGGTCGATCTTCTCTAAAAACAACAAATCGCATTTAATATGCCCTAATTGTCAGTGGCTTCTAGAAATAAGGAGAGCCAATAATTTCCCAGCATAACAACCCAAATCGAGTTGTCAGAAGCTCAGTAGTTGGAGGCCAGGAGCACAAGAAAAACCCATGTCTCTGATTCACCCATCGTTGGCCTCTGATATGATAACCGCCAAATTTCCCATGGTTTTAGTGTAGGATGGAGTGTCGGACAAAGTGTTAGATGGAGTATCAGATGTAGAATTGAAAACCATGAACTGCTCCCAATCCATTCAGAATTTTAGGAAATTGTGCAATTTTAAGAGTTTTAGGGAAATACCAATCTTTCATTGGTTCAATTTTCTTAGGATCCACATGTACACCATACTTGCCAACAATATTACTGAGGTATCTACTTTAGAATATTTGAAAGCACATTTACATTGTTTGAGAAAGAATTTGTGCTAAGATAGTAAGTGTAGGACTTTATCCACATGGGCCAGGTGGTCTTGTCAAGTTTTACTATAGATGAGGATATCATCAAATAATTCTAAGAAAAAATTATGGAGGAAAGGACAAAATACATGATTCATGAGACTTTCAAAAGTGGAAGGTTCATTACACAGGTCAGAGGGAATGACCAAGAACTCATAGAGACCCTCATGAGTTTGAAATGAATTTTTTGGAGCATCGACCTCTTTCATATGTATTTTGTGGTAGATAGAATGAATATCAAGTTTCGTAAAGTAATGAGAACCACTCAAATAATCCAAAAGGTCATTAATGAAAGGAATGGGGAATTTTTCTTTGATTTTGAATTTATTGAGGGTTCAAAAATCAAGACATATGCACCAAGTGACTCCTACACCCACATTCAAGAAATATACTAAGTACCAAAAAGGTTGATTTTGTGGGTTGTGGAAATGTAAGAATTATTTTGAAGTACACATAAATGCGGGATGCGGGGTTTTGGGATAGGGAAAGGTAAAATGAAATGAGGGGAGGACCCTACATCTACATTCAATAAATAAGTTAAGTGTCAAAAGGAAAAAAAGGTTCATTATGAGTGATGCAAAAATGGGAAGGGTATTTTTTAGTGTTGTGAGTTTATGGGTTGTGGGACGTAGGTATTTTTTGGGTGAGAGGTGGCCTAGTATTGCACAACAATACTTCCACAACAAATAAAATTCCTAAGTGTTAATATTTTGTAGGGGTGGAAAAAAATAAGTATGGAACTTGCAGTGTTGCGGACTTGTGGACATGTTGACTTAGTGGTAGCCCTCTCCACAACCCGCATTTTAGAAAAAAATGACTAAGTATAGTATATACAAGGAACAAGAAAAATTACTATGGATGGACCAACAAAAAACCTAATTGTTGATCAACAAAGGTGGATCAAAATCCAACTCCAATTGTGGGACAGTAACCCCATGTTGGTTGTTGCGAATCCAAAGATCCGTGTCCCTTAGGAAAATGGAGTCGGGTAGAAAAATTTTAGAAGGGAAAAAGGAAAAGTATTGACTAAGAATATACAAAGGATTAAATATTTTGAAGGAATATGTATATGTTGAGAATTGGGGATTAACAAAAGAAGTGCTTGAGGTATTTCCCATTTATGGGAAATGCTTGAATTGTTCCTTTCATGTCTTTCAACAAATAAGAATTGAAACCAATAACCTTTTCAATATGGTATGGACTGATCCAAAGAGATTCAAACTTTGTATGAAAAGATGGTTTTTCCTTTGCTTTGTTCCATAATAGAACCAACTGACCTTTTTGAAAATTTCTTACAATAGTTCTCTTATCAAAGTATCTTTCGACCACTTGTTGTCTCATGTGCATGGTCATTACTAATTGTATTGTTTGTTCTTCTAGTTGCAAAAGTTCATGGTACCGTTTTTGTAGAGGTGAAAATTCTTCCATATCTTCATTGTTTATGGAAATGACCAATGCATTCAGTTCCAGATGTAATGGAATTATTGCTTCTTTTCCATATACCAAGGTCTATGGTGAATGTCCATTGTTTTCTTTTGGAGTGAGATGGCTTACCTAAAGCACGTCTATCAACTTCTTATGCCAATTTTTATGATTTGTTGCAATTGTCTTCTCAAGAATTTGAATCAACATTTTTTTAGTTGATTTATCCAAACCATTTCCTTAAGGATAATAGTTGGATTATTTTCCCATGATAATACCATAATCTCCACAAAAATTAGTAAATTTGGACCCACTAAAAATTGAACCATTATTTGTTATGAATTTTTTAGGAATGTAAAATCTAGATAGAATGTTCTCCTTTAGAAAAAAGATCAATTGTTCTGAGTTAGGATTTCTCAGGGACACAACTTATTTCCACTTGGAGCATACCTATACCCAAGCTAGGAATTTCCACACTAAATTATTACCTCTAATACTGATTAAATTTACAAAATGCTCTGCATATGAACAATTTACGCAATCTAACAACATAAAATGCAAGAATAAATATAGTAGTAGTTTCATAACAGAATTGGCATAAAATACACACAATAAATATCATGCAAACACATAAGAACACTTATCTTTTGAAATAGTTACCAACCGTGTGTAGACCTCAGACGTTCCTCTTATCCATAGAATCTGCTACTCATAAAATCTCAACAACAGGTCACCCCTAAGTTGGGGATAGAAAATCCACCAGGGATGGCTTCCTAAACCATAATAAGGTTTATCAACACAATAACACTCAGTTTAAGGTGCCAACTATTGCAACTATCCTATAGTCTCGCATTTCCCTTATCATGTCCCACCTGAGGAATTGTTCCCCTTATCTGCTCAACAGTGCTTCGGTTGCCCCATTTCCATTCTAGGGATTCATCAACAGGTCGAAAAGAAAGCCTTAGATCCCTGTAGCTATTGTAGAAAAACCAGGGAACAATTTCCAGTAGTTCTTTCACCCAGAGAGAATGCCCACAAGTGTGAAAACCTACTTCTTCAAAGTAGACACGAGCCTAACAACCTGCTCCTTCAACTCAAACCTCCAAGGATCATCTGGTTGCAAGCAGCTGCAAAAGATCCCAAGTATTATTATGGATATAGATGGAAATGAGGTATGGATGGAAAGCATCAAAAACAAAGTGGAAGAATGATGAGTGAATTATGGAAAATGTACTAAGTTCTTTACTTTTTATGTAACAGTTCCCAGCTTGACACTTGTCATGTTGGGAAATACATGGGCCCCACATGGTGATATGTTCCTCCCACTTATGAACGTAGAATAAATAAGTATCCCATAAATTGGAGTTTAGGAAATATTATTATAATATTTCCTTGGCTTAATCCCCCCTTGGCTTAGCCCCCTTCCTAAACCCTTAGCCACCTTTCCCTTTAGTGGAGTTTTATCCCCCCATACTCTTTTTATTAGTTGGTCTGCAACAATAATGTATTTATATTAATATCAAGTGTGATTACATATTAGCCTTTTAGTATTTTGGCTCTCCGGCCTAATAACCACATAGGCACTCTGACCTCAAAACATATTTACAATGGCACTCCAGCCCAAAATATCATGGCTCGTCATCCTATATGTACATTTACAATTGGGTTTTGACCTAGGGGTATTACATCAATTTGTGAAATAGTTGGTTGTAGTGAGGATATATGAATGTCCTTTACTAGATTTTGGGTTTATAGGCCAATTACATCCAAGCCCCATTGTGAAAATGGTTCTTCAACTAATATAGACTATAGTGGAATCATTTCTCTTTTCATCTTTCCTGAAAATTTTTGGCATGGGAGAAATTTTTGAATCATTGAATAAGCATCTTTGAACATGGTTGGCCAATAATAACCAGCTCGAATGATTATGTGAGTAGTTACAATAGGTAAAAAATTTCCACCACAAAATCCCTTTTGAAACTCTTGCAATATTGTTTTGCCCTTTAAATGATCTAAACATCTCAATAGAATACCATCAAAGATTCTTCTAAAGAGAACTCTTAAAACTAATACATATTGTTTGGTCTTCATCTTTAAAGATCTCCTTTCCGTGGGAGACATTCCAATAGGAAATTGGCCAGCATTCAAATAAAATATTGTGTCTTTATACCATTCAGATATTGTTATAGTTGAAATTTATATGATGACACCACTTGTAATGGGAGAATAAATATTTACAGCTTCAATTCCAGTCATGGATAGAGGAAATAGTCTCTTTTGAAGAAAATAAATATAATATGAAATCTTTATCAAAATCAGGACTGACAAGAAAAGGAGCAATAGTGATTGCATGTTTGATTTCTGAAAAATCCCTTTGAGTTTCTAGCATCCATTCGAATTTCTTATCCTTCTTTAATAACTTGTTTATTGGCTTGAAAATTGTGGCATGATCTGGAACAAATCTTCATACAAAATTTATCTTTCCAAAGAAAGATTGTACTCCCTTTCCAGATGTAAGAGGATTTAATTCAATTATTTCCTTCATCCTTTCTAGATAAATGTATCTTCCTTCTTTACTAACAATATGACCAAGGAGATTCCCTTCTGATATGGCAAACAAACACTTCGTTGGATTCAAAGGTATGCCATGCATCTTGCATCATTCAAAAACTTGTTTGAGATGTTTAAAATGTCTCTCTTAATTTTGAATGAAATATTAAATCATCTTGATAATCTCACATAAATTCCCCAATTAAATCATTAAAATCATGGTCCACTGCTCTTTGAAAGATGAATATCTCCATTATTTTTCTTGACTACCACAGTATTTGAAATCCATTCTGAGTTTCTAATAAAAAAACGTATACCATACTTTTTCAATTTCTCTAATTCCATTTTCACCAAGGGATTCAACTTTGGATTTATCATTCTTAATTTTTGCTTAAAAGAGTTTGACCCTTCTATGAGTGGTATGATATGTTGAAATATTGATTTGTCATATTTCTTTAAATCATCATAACTCCAAGAAAACATCTTGAAACTCCTTGAAAAGAAGAGTGTATTGATCAACCTCTTCAGTACTACAACTTGTGCCAAGATTTATGTATTTTGGTACATCAAGTGTAATGATGTTGATTTTCTGTGTAACAACCTCATTTTCAAACCCCAAACTAGCAATGTATATTGTAAATGTAATGTATGGTCGAGGGCCAAGCAATGTAATATGGAAATGATGTAAATTGAATAGAATGAACAAAATGTATGGCCAGTTGTAGAGGGACATGGATGGAGATTTGGGGGATCAGTTTCCACAAGAGAGGGAATGGGTCCAAGGTGGGAGAGTTTACCCATGTTTAGTAAACCCAACCCATTTCTTTCTAAATTATCCTTACCATAAACCTTGCATTATCTATTTAGTGTTCTAGAGCCCAATCATTTAATTCATGTAAGAGGGTGGGTATGAGAAGTCACATCCCATCGTTATTGAGAGCATGGGGGTTGAGTACAATCAACTTGGGGAATAATGTAAGCAAACAAAGAAAGAGAAAGAGGGGAAATTCATATGGGTAGGAGACCAAAATTACAAATTCACGTTTTTGCATGGAAAGTTGTTTTTTACATGGAGTTTTCTGGACTACAAAGGAGTTATGAGTGTTCAAGCTTGAAGGTATTTCTTGTGGGCACATTTTGCATATTTTATTAATATAAGTGTTCTTATTTGTTGTGTTTATTCATGTTAAATTTTGATATATTTGTTGTTCATTTTACTCGAAGTCATTTTCGTTAATGCTAATTGTTGTGAGTAGATTGATGCACATGAATCTCTATTTTTATTGTTGAATGATGTTATATGTATTTAGTTTTTGTTGTGCATAGTTAAAGTAGTTGCATTTACATTTTATTTAGTATGGACGGTTGAATGAGCTTGACTATCATGATGTGCATTATTTCCACATTTATAATTGGTATTAAAAAAAATTATTGGGTTGTTTTAGCAGTAACATGACCCGGCTTGGGGTTGTGGGTGTGTTACAGAGTGGTATCAGAGCTTAAGTTCAACGTTGGACCCATATGGGCCAAGAACCAATGTGAATATGAGAAAAAAATTGTTGCATATTTTGATCTGTGATGAATTTGGGGCGAAATGATGAAAAATCATAGTGAAATCCAAAAATTCGTGAGTAAATTCGAGTTTTGAATGTCTTAGAACTGTCTAAGAGGTTTAATGGCATCAATCGGTAGAATTGTAGAGTTAAATTCGACATGCAAGGTCAAAATTTGTGTTCTAATGGTGATCGAAAGAACTGGAAGAGTTTGATGAATCAACGACCGAGATTGTGTTTGATTTTGAAATCAACGACCTAGATTCATTATAATAAATTTAAAAACTTTTAAGGTTTTTTGGAGTTAGCAAGGTCAAGCATATCAATGACTGAGATTCATTTTTTGCAACTAGGAAGTTGAAGACGATTGACAGTCGGGATTTTCTTTTGGATCTTGGAAAATAGAGCAAACTGACGGTCAAGACTTGTCGACAGAGTTGAGTAAAGTTTTATGGATCAACGACCGTGATCATTTTGAAAGGGAGATCGACGGCCCATATTCATTTGGGATTGATCAAAAAATTTTAAGTGTTGAAGTTGGCAAAGAAAATCCGTCGATGGGCGATGGTCGAATCAGCCAATTTGGTAAAGTGTTTCAGTCACCAATGGAAAACATCAATGACCGATGGTCTCTTCGGATGTTTTAGTGAGGTGTTATCTCAGCAACGAGGAATCATCAATCATCAATGGCCAACTGTAGGGTCTACTGATTATGCAAGGTGTTTGGGTCGTCCAAAGGAAACTTTCGATGGTTGATGAAGAAAAGAGGAGGATGATGTGTCATGACACATCATCATCCATGTGGCATGCCATGTCATCAAATTTGAAACCTCAATATGATGTGTCATGTTGTGTCAGCATCCACATGTCATGACACACCAACATAGTTTTCACATCATCCAAGAGATGGCCGATGGTCGGGTCAGTCGAATTGGTAAGGAGTTTCATCTACCAATGAAAACCATCAAAGATCGATGGACAAAGGTCCAGTTGTTCAGTTTAGTTATGTATTTCAATTGGTTTCCAAAGGAAAGGTTTGACGACTGATAGTCAGGTCGATAGTCTTGACAAAGCGTTGTGTGCATTCAAAGGAAAATGTTGATTTCCAATCATCAATGGAGGTCCGATCAACGATCCAGATTGTTTTAAGTTTTCGATCAGTGGTGGAAATTTATCTGCGGGGTTTGGAAAGGATTAGCGGATCAATGGCTCATATTTCACTTGATTTGATATCTACGACTCATATTAAAAGACTGTTAAAACTATCAATTTTATACATTTTTTTGTGATTTTCGAAGGTATTAACTTGCAGAGTGATTTTGAGAGCCTAAACAATACACTCTATATCTACATTTTAAATAAAAGAAGTCAAACAGAGATATCCAATGAGCTACTTTAGGCATAAAACAGAGCTTGTATGAGAAATTTACATTTGAAACAGTTAAGGTAAAGTTTCGGCACCACTTTACTTCCAGAGGGAATAACTCCTTGCTCAGAAGTTCGTTTAAGGCAAAGGAGCAGTCTATGGAAATATTATGAACCATAGAAGATAGCCATGGAGAGAAATTTGGAATGTGGGTATGAAAAAATGTGCAGGAAGTGAAAGAAGAGACATGTAGCATACACGGATAAAATGGGAATAATAGTCTAAACTTCTATGGACCATAACTTTCAGCTAAGAGCTCGGATTTGAGAAAACAAATAGTCGGTAGGAAAGGTCTTAAGGAGGAGAAGATATATATGAACCTAGAATTTTGAATTGGGAACTAAATTTTCTTAGAATTAATAAAGTAAATTCTGAAGTAGTAAGTAAGTGGAGAATTACAACTTGTGAATGTTATAAGTCTTCACTCAGAACTCATAATGAGGCATGAGTATATCCATTGGAGAGTTGTTTAGGAGAAGAATGTGTTTAAGGAATCATATTTTTACTTGGTGCATTGTTTTCTTCATAAATTGATGTGAAGAATAACATGTATTCTAATTAATGGAATGTTTTATAATATGCATGTGCTAACAATAATTGTTACATGCAGATTTCTTGCAAAATTAGAGGTACAAGAAAGCAAACTTTAGTTCCTAAATGAGAACTATAGATATGGAGGATGTATAAGGGTCTTATAGCCATCAGGAAGATATCATAGGTCTACATGTCAGCAAGGGAAATGTTGAGATGGGTTCTAATGGAAGAAGGGACATACATGAGCCTATAACTATGAGAATCCTACAAAGAGAAGTGCAAATCTCTAGGGAGGATAATGAAAATATTATGAAAGCTTAGTAGGAGATACTTCAAATCCTGAATATGTTGCTAAATAAAGTCAATAAATATCTTGGCACAAGACAAGAAGCTAGTGAAAGAAAAGTGGAAGTATCTAGATCTCATGATGGGAGGGGTGGTCATGGAGGATCTAAATGGTCAAGGAGTGACAATAGACATCATCATCATCAATCCCATGCAACTCAACCAAAATATCATATGCACATTCAAGGTCATAAAGAAACCCAAGTGTGTCTCCTATTATACATCAAAGGAAGAGACATGGGTCAAATGGCTTGCAAGGGGAGCTAAGGAATATCAAGCCACCATCATTTGATGGAGAGAATAAGAAAGGAAAATATGTAGAAGCATGGTTGTTGGGAATGAGGAAATATTTCCAGTTACATGATTACTCATCCAATGTAGAAGCCTAAATTGTAGCCTACCACCTTCAAGGAAATGCATATATGTGGTGGGATCAGCTTAAGAATGTTAAGCACCTTGATGAGAAGAAAAATTCTTGGAAGTAGTTCAAGAAATATTTCCAGTAGTAATACTTGTCAGAGAAATATTATGACAAGAATATGCAAGAGTTCTTTGAACTCAAACTTCGGAACATGACCATGGATGAATATAAAAGGATATTCTTGGAACTCCTCAAGTATGTGAGTTTCATCAGATATGAGAAAGTCAAAATTTAGAGGTTCCTGAATGGGCTACCATCCTTTTACAAGGATAAAATTTAGTTTGATGAGACTAGGAATTTAGAAGAAGCCATAAAAAAGGTTAAGTATTTGTATGAGTAGAACAAAGAAAGGACAACTTTTCAAAAGGTCTAGGATGGAAAGAATAAAGGAAATATGGATCAAAGGAAGAAAGGATTCAAGCCACCTTTCATCAAAAATAGATCTCAAGAATATCAACAAGGAAATCCATCTCAAGGTGATCATAAAATGACAGATTCTTTGGGAAGATGATCCAAAAATGGATCCAGGAACCAAAATGGGTCCAAGAAGGCCTAGAAATCAAAGTTCTCATAATCACTTCAAAACAAACGTGTGTGTAGGCCTTGTCATTATGAACCCAAGGCAACTTGAACGATATCAAACGGACACCATATGCGAATGATATCGTGTTTTGTTCGTTTTTCCAAACATGCAAAATATTTGTTGACTGTACAGCCTGTATAGTGCTGACGTGGTAGCTGACCGTACAGTTAGTAAGACCATAAAGTGATGTGGCAGGTACATTGCCATGCTAATTGGGCATATGTTGTTAACAGGTGGACAAATCATTGTTTGACACGTGGCATTTATTTGGGCTAATGGTATGGTGCCACGTGGCCCAGTCATGGGCTACCACATGGAACCCCTTCATTGGTTGTTGCATGTGGAAAAATCTATGGACTCTACGGGAGTCGAACCCGTGACCTTCGGTCTAGGTTGAATGATTTGGTAGGGCCAGGCTACCAACCCTCCCACATTGGATCTTGTTATATAATGTTTAAAACTTATATTTAAGGTGTAATGGTTGTTCATTCGGCAGAGAATAGGGTCATGGCTAGGCCCCATCCCTGACGCATTACCACATGACCGTTACTATATGACTATGACCCATTCTTTAATGGTTGGCATGGATTTATGGGGTTAGCGTTAGTTAGTCCGGCTAGCACACAGACCAGGGCGCGTAACCAGGGGATAAACGACTGGGGGTCTAACAAATTGGACGCATGGAGCTTGGGGGGGCACGTCCATATGGCCAAGC
Source organism: Picea engelmannii (assembly GCA_009831015.1). NCBI lineage: Eukaryota > Viridiplantae > Streptophyta > Pinopsida > Pinales > Pinaceae > Picea > Picea engelmannii. The sequence continues at coordinate 1,141,869 of ML780662.1, read as the reverse complement.
ACATGTGACCATGACCCAGAACCGGAAGGGCCAACACATTAGCACCAAACCAAGGCCACATGGAGGGCGTGAATATGACCAGGAGCCTGGGAATTTGGGGGTTACGCCCAATACGTTAGCCCAAAAGTGTGTTTTCAACCATATTATATGATTTTTAGTGATTTTTCAGCTAGTTTTGGGAGATTTTGGCCATTTTTGGAGGATCTGGAGCTCTTTTTGAGGCTAGATCTTGTGGGGAAGTTGGGATTTTGTAGCCAGATTCAAGCCTATATAAAATAGAGTTTGATGGCATCCTTAAGACAAGTTCAAAACAGGAAAATGATAAAGAATTGAAAATCCAAAGCCATTTTTATGCAGGGAAGCCATTGAGGAGAGCAACTTTGCAGGCCATTTTCGAGAGCTTCATTCATCCGTTTTCAGTGCCATCAGTTGTGATTGGTTTTTGATATCTAGAAGAAAGCATATAGATCAGTCAGTAATCCATTTGGCACTTTTATGATGTAAGTTTGAAGCTTTGAAGAGAAATAAGAAAGCCTCACCCACTAAGACAAAGGCCCGGAGACGTACGCGATATTGCCGAACTTTGTTATCAAATTTTGTTGTTCTGGTCTTTTTATTCTTGTGCTTATTTCCAGATCTGTATATTTTATATGGATTCCATGTTTCATCATTAATTCTTCCTCTTTCTTCCAATTCTTAAATGGTTAATGAACACATGCTTTAAAAACTCAACCATAGTCTTTAAAAGATATTTTTGGGTCAAGTGGTATCAGAGCTAGTTGACAGTTGGTTTTTTATTTTGCATGATTACCAAGGAAAAGCTTAATCATGGTGAAGGTAAGCTTGTTGAAGAGAATATTGAGATTGGATTGAGAAACAAGACATCTCAAAATGAGAAAATGGCATCTAAAGAGGGACTTTCTCAAGATGAGAAGGATTTTCGAAATACTCTCTTTGCCATGGGAGAGATGGTGAAATTGTTGTATGAAGATTACTTGGAATGAAAGAGATTGGTTCAAGGGAAATATTCAAAGAACGATAAAAGCGAAGAATAATCAAAGGAATTTCCTTCTACACCCGATTCAGAAATCATCTCTGAGGTATGCAGTGGAAGTCATTCATCAATTTTGCATTGTTCCCATCAAGATGGTTCTTTTGGGGAATTTGAAAAACATACAAGAGGTATAGGTTTGAAATTGCTAACCAATATGGGTTATCAAGGAAAGGGCCTTGGAAATAAGGGCCAAGGTATCGTTAATCCCATNTCAATTTTGCATTGTTCCCATCAAGATGGTTCTTTTGGGGAATTTGAAAAACATACAAGAGGTATAGGTTTGAAATTGCTAACCAATATGGGTTATCAAGGAAAGGGCCTTGGAAATAAGGGCCAAGGTATCGTTAATCCCATAGAGGTTGTGGAAAGACCTCATTATTTAGGATTGGGATATGGTGAAGAGGATATTGGAGAATGCTCCAAAACATTGGAAGCAAGTGATGTTTCAAATGACCAGCTTAAGTCATTGCAGAAACAATTCATGAAAGGTGATGGTGTATCACTCCATGATGATGATAGTGAAGGAAATTCATCTCCAAAGAAAAGTGAAGATAAGCAAGAAAGGTATAATGGTCATAGTTATTCCAAATCCTTTTTTGATTATAAAAAACATAATCGTGTAATCCAAAACTTGTGGAATATGTCGAAAGAGAAGGGAAAACAAGTTTGGATGGCGAAAAACCACTGCAGTTAATGCAACAACGGTGGACATCAAAAGGGTAAATGTTGGAAGCTTAATCTGGAGCTTCATCCAAAGAAGGACAAAAATATTGTGAATGTACTCACAAAGGAAGAGGAAGTACCAACGAAGCAAGAGGAACAACATGAAGGAAAGAAACCATTCATTTGGTTTTACCAAAAGTGGATGTCACATCTTCATTGTATTTTTCTTCCATTAATGTAATCACACATGTGGTAATGATGACCTGTTAGAACATCATTTTGTACAACATAGTGTTTTTTTTTTTCCTTATGAGTATGTAATCAATAAGGTCAATTTTGTAACTTTTTGGAGGACCAAAAGGTCTTAGTGGGGAGGATTGATCCAAAAATGGATCCAGGAACCAAAATGGGCCCAAGAAGGCCTAAAAATAAAAGTTCTCGGAATCTCTTCAAAACGGACCTGTGTGTAGGCCTCGTCGTTACAAACCCAAGGCAACTTAAACAGGCTCAAATGGATACCGTATGCGAATGATATAGTGTTTTGTTCATTTTTCCAAACAGGAAAAATTTGTGCTAACTGTACAGTTCGTACAGTGTTGATGTGGCAATTGACCGTACAGTCCATACGACCATACAGTGACGTGCAAGATACATTGGCATGCTGACTGGGAAGATGTTCTTAACAAGTGGATGAATCATCATTTGACACGTGGTATTTATTTGGACTAATGGTGTGGTGCCAAGAGGCCCAGTCGTGGGTTGCCATGTGGCATGCCTTCATTGGTTTTTGGCTATGGAAAAATGTATGGACTCTACGAGAGTTGAACCCATGACCTTCGGTCCGGGCGAAACGATTTGGCAGGGTCGGGTTACCAGCCCGCCCACATTGGATCTTGTTATAAAAATTTTAAAACTTATATTTAACATGTAATGGTTGTTCATTCGGCGAAGAATATGGTTGGGGCTAGGCCCTAGCCCTGACACATTACCACATGACCGTTATGATATGACTATGCCCCATTATTTAATGGTTGGCATGGACTTATTGGGTTAGCCTCAATTGGTAGGGATAGGCCACCAACCAGGGCACATAACCAGAGGCTAAACAACCGAGGGTCTAACAGTTTCAGTGCATGGAGCTTGGGGGGCATGGCCATATATCCAAGCACATGTGACCAGGACCCAGAACCAGAGGGGCCAGCACGTTAGCACCAGACCAGGGCCACATGGAGGGCACAAATATGACTAGGAGCCCAGGAATTCGAGGGTTTTACCCAATATTTTAGCCCAAAAGTGTGTTTTTAACCATATTATATGATTTTTAGTGATTTTTCAGCTAGTTTTGGGAGATTTTGGCCATTTTTGGAGGATTTGGAGCTCTTTTTAAGGCCAGATCTTGGGGGGAAGTTGGGATTTTGTTGCCAACTTCAAGCCTATATAAAATAGAGGTTCTTGGAAACCTTAAGAGAGGTTCAGAACAAGAAAAGGTTGAAGAATTGAAAATCCAAAGACATTTTTATGCAGGGAAGCCATTAAGGAGAGCAACTTTGCAGGCCATTTCTGGGAGCTTCATTCATCTGTTTTTAGTGTCGTTAGTTGTGATGGGTTCTTGAGATCTAGAAGAACACAACCATATCAGTTTGTAATCCATTTGGCACTTTTACTATGTACTTTTGAAGCTTTGAAGAGAAATAAGAAAGCCTCACCCACTGAGACAAAGGCCCAGAGTTGTAGGCCATATTGTTGAACTCCGTTATCAACTTTGTTTTTATGGTTTGTTGATTATTGTGCTTATTTCCATATCTGTATATTTTATATGGATTCCATTTTTCATCATTAATTACTCCTCTTTCTTCCAATTCTTGAATGGTTAATGAACACATGCTTTAAAAACTCAACCATAGTCTTTAAAAGATCTTTTCGGATCAGAAATAGTCCAAGATAGAAATGCATAAAGTGTTGGGGATGTGAAGGAGATCACATGTTTAAGGATTGTCCTCACTGGGGAGATAAGATATGGAATGTGCATAGCATCAATCAAGAGGAGGCAGTAGAGGATGTGGGAAAAAGTATGCCAAGGATATATGCATCCTTGGACAATAGACAAGCATACTATCAATATGGCATGATTGAAGTGGAAGGTAAGCTTGATAATCATGTCATAACTATTTTGATTGATTATGGAGCTAGTCATAGTTATATAGATCTAAATCTAGTTGAAATATTTAAATTGAATAAATATAAGGATGCAAAGTCTTGGTTAGTTCAACTAGCTACTAGAATCAAGAGAATAATTAATGAGCTTGTTAAATATTTTCCAATAAACATGAATGGATTCAAAACTAAGGCAGATTTGAACATCATACCACTTGGGTCTTATGACTACTCCATTGGTATAGATTGGATAGAAAATCATCGTGCTATATTAGATTTCTATAACAAGGCTTTCACATTTCTTGATGAGGAAGGGAATTCAAGGACAATGCAAGGTATTCTAAGGCCCATATCTCTTCAGGATATTTTAGCATTGTAGTTGAAAATAAGTTTTAGAAAAGGGTGCCAGATATAAGTAGTTGATATGGAAGAGAGAATGAAGGATAAGGAGCCAAGTATTGAAGATTATACAGTCTTGAAAGAATATGAATATGTGTTTGGGGAGTTGCCATGATTTAGACCAAAGAGGGATATATATTTCACTATTGACTTAATTTCTAGAGTTTCCCCAGTGGCCAAAACTTCCTACAGAATGAACATGCCAGAGCTAAAAGAGTTGCAAATGCAACTAGAAGAATTTTTTACGAAAGGGTACATACACCCAAGTTTTTCTCCTTCAGGTGCCCTAGTTCTTTTTTGTCAAGAAAAAAGATGGAATGTTGAGGTTATGTATTGACTTCAGACAACTAAAGAAGGTTACAGTCAAGAAAACATATCATTTTCCAAGGATTGATGATATTTTTTATCAGCTAAATAGAGAAAATATATTTTTCAAGATTGACCTGAGGTCAAATTATCATCAAGTGAGAATCAAAGAAGAATATACTAGGAAAACGACTAGTAGGACAAGGTATGGAAACTATTATTTTGTAGTGGTGCCTTTTGGGTTGACAAATGCCCTCGCTACATGTATGTGTCTAATGAATGGGGTACTCAAATATTTTCTAGACAATTTTTTCATTGTATTCTTGGATGATATTCTTATCACTCCAAGACAGAGGAGGAGCATCAACAACATTTGAGAATGGTTCTGCAAGTCTTGAGAGAGCACCAATTGTATGTCAAGTTAAGTAAATTCACTTTTTATAAAAAGAAGATACATTATTTGGGTCATATTGGTTCATAAGATGGCATATCATCGAATCCAGAAAATATTAAAGAAATCAAAATTTGGCCAAAACCAAGAAACATTTCAAAGGTTAGATCATTTATAGGTATAGCTAGTTATTATAGGAGATTCATTGCAGGATTCTCCAAGATTGCACACCCAATAAAATCTTTGCAAAAGAAAGGAGTAAAATTTGAATGGAGTGCCAAGTGTGAAGAAAATTTCTAGTGCTTAAAGGATTTACTAACCAATGCACCTATTTTAAAAGTTACAGATCTAGATGAGGATTTTGTTGAGTGCATGGATGCATGCAAGGAAGGGCTCGGTGGATTCATTACACAAAATGGACATGTAATTTGTTGTGAGTCTGGAAAATTGAAGGAGCATGTAATAAATTATGTCACGCGTGACTTAGAGTTGGAATCCATAGTACATTCCTTAAGTATGTGGAGGCATTATCTTATGGGAAAAAATTGAATTGAGGACAAATCATAGTGGTCTGAAATACTTGTTTGAATAGCGAAGCGATGTAATATGTAAATGATATAAATTAAATATAATGAATAAAATGTATCGCTAGTTGCAAAGGGACACGGATGGAGATTTGGGGGCTTAATTTCCACAAGAGAGGGAAGGGTCCCAAGGGGGCAGATTTTCCCATGTTTATTAAACCCAAACCATGACTTTCTAAATTATCCTTACCATGAACCTTCCATTATATATTGAGTGTTCTAGATCCCAATCATTGAATTCATGTAAGAGGGTGGATGTGAGAAGTCACATCCCATAGTTATTGAGAGAATGGGGGTTGAGTACAATCATCTTGGGGACGAGTGTAAGTCAAGAAAGAAAGAGAAAGAGGGGAAATTTGTATGGGTAGGAGACCAGAATTACAAATTCATGTTTTTGCATGGAGAGCTTTTTTACATGGATTTTTCTAGACATCAAAGGAGTTCTAAGTGTTGAAGATTGAAACAAGTTGTTAGGGGCATGTTTGGAAGTTTTTTAGAGCTATAATTTTATGGAGAAATAGGTTGTCGTCCTGTGAGTAACGTTCTATTTGAAATTCATCAAGAGAAGCAAGTGTTTTGTAACTAGGCCAATTCGTGTTTTAGCTGTAAAATTATTGAGGTCCCAGCATAGAGATTTCCTATCCAATATGTGTTGGAATCCCTAGAGGGGGGTGGAAATTCATAAGAGACTGTAAGTAGTGAAGGGGGATTCCATCCCTTGGGTTGTGTAGGTTGTGGGGAAGAGAGATGGTGGACTGGAATTAGTTGTGGGGATTGATTGTTGAGAGGGGTACATTACCCAGCCTTAGGGACCATCATCTCTTATGGATTCATAGCCCCATATTGGGGGTGACTTGTTGTTGAGAACTAGAACAAAGATTCTATGGTTGGGTGGACATAGCTTCTAATGATAGTTTAGATGTGGAAGAATTTTGACTCGTCTTCTTAAAAGAGGACAAGAAACCTTTTTTCACTTCATAGAAATTCTATGGAGTCTTGGGCCTCCATAACACTGGATACTTGAATGAAATTGGATCCTTCTTGAATTCTACATTCTTAGATCTAGGAAAGTCCTAAAAAATATGACAATATATTATAATATAAACTAGATAGGAAGTCATATAGAATTTATTGGTCTTCCTAAGGCTTCCCAACTAAAAAGAAATCTCATTTGAAATAATGTAAGCCCATTCAATTACTGCATCTTCATGAATTGAGTGATAAAGAATATATACAATATATTTTGGCACTGAGGTCTGGAATCTTGTCAAATTATTCTAGAAAATAGTCAGGAAAATTATTTATATGGGTATTTTAATGAGCATACATCAACCTGTGTAGCACTAGCATTGTTAGTCAAAATTGTAAGAAATCTTTCAAGGAACTCCATTCCTCCACTATGAGCTTTGAGAAAATATTGAGCTTCAACATTTTTGAATGTCAGAGTAGGGTCAGGAAGTCTCCACATTCTCCTGAACACTGAAGGTGCCAAAGATATCGATGGGTTTCCTTGTATCTAGATCATTCTTCTCTTGGTATCGAATTTGTCATCACACTAGAGGATCAACTCTTTGAAATCAGCTACTTCCACCACGCATCCAACCAATGCAATACCCAAGGTTCAAACCTTGTTTAACTTCTTTAAACAAGTACCCAAGGTCCAAACCTTTGGATGTGAGAACTGAGTACCAGTTGTAGGCATGTGACCACTGAAACCGATGATCTTCTCATCCCAAGGTGTTGACAGTGTCACCACAATATAATTTTTCCTTTTACTTGAGATATCTTACAAATACTATTTTTTATGAATAGGTGGTGCTTTTGTCAATACAATCCTTTTACAGTAGGGATTTTAATTTCTTATTTAATTTTACCACGTATTACCTTGATTATAAAATGTTTTAGCTCTTTATTCAAAGTTTCCAATTGCATGGTCTGATTTTAGATTTATGGCAGAGCTTTTACAAAAATCATGCCACTTAATAACGGTATTCAATTCATACTAGTGGTGGTTGACGTGGTGATGGGAAATAAATGTCATTTAGAATGGTGATATCGTATTGAGGTGTATGGAAAAATGGTTTAAGTATGGAGGTGTAAAGTGATGATGGAGAGTGCATTAAGGGGATCATAGAGATTCGAGATGTGGGATTTGGAGAAGGGAATGGGAGATATGAGGGGACTCCCGCATCCGCATTCAAGAAATATACTAAGTACCGAAAAGATTGATTTTGTGAGTTGCAGAAATGTAAGAATCATTTTCAAGTACGCAATAATGTGGGATGCAGTGTTGCAGGACTAGGGAAAGGTAAATGGAAACTAGGGGAGGACCCTGCATCTGCATTCAAGAAAATGGTTAAGTGTCAAAAGGAAAAAAGGTGCATTATGAGTGACATGGAAATGGGAAGGGTCTTTTTAAGTGTTGTGGGTTTGCAAGTTGTGAGACATAGGTATTTATGGGGTGAGGGGTGGCATAGTCTTCCGCAACAAGAATTGTGGAACAAAGAAAATGTCTAAGTGTTAATATTTTGGAGGGGTAGAAAATAAACTAAATATGGAACTTGTGGTGTTGCGGACTTGTGAGCCTCCTGACTTGGTGGTAGCCTGCTCTGCAACCCACATTTTGGAAAAAAAAATGATTAAGCATAAGATATACAAGGAACAAGAAAAATGAATTTGGATGGAGCAAAAAAAACCTAAACATTAATCAACAAAAGTGAATCAACACTTACAAAATTTCAACTTAATTACTCTTCAAAACCTCCTAACATGCATTCATTGTAATAACCTTAAAAAAATATCATCACTTAAAAAAACATTAATATCATTTAAATCAAATGATCATAACTCAAATATAACTAGAAATTGTAATCTAATATATAACATATAACATCGTTAAGTAATTTACCACTATCATGTATTCCTTGTGATTTTATGATACTTTTTCCTCTTGATACTTTTTCATTTACTCCTTGTGATGTTACGATACACTTTCATTATGATAGATTTTCCTTTGAGTGCATACTTTTTCCTTGAGTGCACCTTAAGAAATATAAAATGAATGTCTTTCTTTCTTGCTAAGGTTGGAACCAAAACAAGTACCTTTTACTTGGCATCACTCAATAACAACTTATAAAACACTATATATACTCGAAATCTGTCATAGATAAAAATTTCCATCACTAAAGTTGACCATGGCTAACAAACTTGTACACTTTAACCTTTGCCATCACTAAAGTTTACCATGGCTAACAAACTTGTACAATTTAACACATATCATATGTTCTATGTTTAACCATAATTATGTACCCAAATGTAAAAGGAAATAAAATGAAAAGAATATAAAGGGGCCAAAATTCTAAATGAATGTGGATGTGGTCCATACTTCATTGAATCTTTAAAGGAAACCAACTCAAGATATTATGAAATAGAAAGTTTTAAAGTCCATTTGTATGTTGTTCTTGTAAGGTTATGGTACTTAAAAATATATATCCACTTAGAGAGATTGACATCGAATTATCCACTTTATGAAATGATGAATCACGTGTTTATATATATATATATA
>ML780662.1:1119902-1132644 GCA_009831015.1 Picea engelmannii | reverse complement strand
TTCAAAATGCATAATAAAGAGATTATTTAATGTAAATTCATTTTTTATTTATAGTATCATATGCTAGTTCAATGACTTAAGGTCATTTTGAAAGAAGCTCCTTTCATGGATACAATTTACTCAATGTCTTTTTTTAGTGAATGTAATTGCTATTCATCTTCATGTACAAGGATATTTTAATTTCATAATTTGATTCCATGATATAAATAATATAAGTTGTCAATAAAGGTTTTGACTTTTGGATGGTGTTGGATTATTTATGAAATTGTCAAAATTGTCTAATTTATCTTTGAATATTAACCACCTATAACTTCTTTAATTATTATCGACAGTTCTTTAGTTACACTCATCTCCTTGGCTTTTGAAACTAGTGCTTATGGTTTCACAACTTATGTCAAAATGTGTATGAATTATATTTAAGAAAAGGTCTTAACTACATTGTATCAAAAAGATAACTAATGTTATATACAACTCTTGACTTGCAAACAAGTTTCCTTAATCGTCGGCTTTTCATTTACAATGGTCAAGTGATAGTTTACTACATAAAAGGAAAAACTTCTCTAATTCTGAAAGGAAAAAAACTCCAAATCCCTCTTAGTGGTGAGACTCGATATTAGATAATCATTAAGTATATCCACGTAGAGTTTCCAAGACCAAATACCTATTTTTTGAACAATGATAACTTTTCCAATTCCTAAGACTAGTGGAGAACCTAGGGTAGTTGTGATATCTCAAAATATAACTCTCTTTTCATTGATTGCATCGAGAGTAACGAGGTGCTCTACAACCCAATTGGGGAAGATGTTGAGGCGTTAGTGTGATGATACATTAGGTGATCCGCTTAATTAATAAAATTAAATCTGCTTAATTAATAAAAATAAAGTCGACTTAATTTAAAAAACAACAAATAAAAGTAAATAATAAATAAAATCAACTTCATTAAAAAAAAAACAACAATAATTTAAAAAGATTACACCTTAAGAAATTGAATCCCTCTCAATACTTGATAAATCCAAGTTTAACATGAATTTAAGCTAATTCTAAAACACAAAAATCTCTATAAAATATGAAAATTAATTTTTTTCCATTAACAAAAAAAAGTCTAATTATATTATATTTGATAAATGTAGACAAATAATTAATAATATTAAATACATTAATGGCTAATAATTTAAAATTGGTGAGACTAGAATTAAGAAAAAAAACGATTATCTAATTAAGTAAATGAAAATTTCTTATTTTAATAATTATAAATTTAACCATACACCATTTTTCACTTATATATTTTCCACTAAGAAAACTCAATGCAAGGAATTTTCTAATTTTATATATTAAAAAATAATGTAAACCCGTTTATAAGGATGCACATTCCAAAGAAAGGGGACATGTTAGAAAATAATGCAATGCTTTTGTAAAGTTAGTTAATTTATTCAAATTTAGCCCCTCCAACTATCATAGATGTCTTGTAAATTCAAAATTTCGGATTAAAAATGTGTAAAAATTATTTACTTTTCAACTTAAGTATCATAAAGCAAGTAATTATATAATACTTTTTATGTTTATATATATTAAGTAAAATATTTATTTTAATTACGGATTTATCCTATAAATGTCAAGGGGAACCATTAAATTTATTAAAGTGTAAATATTTTTAATTTTAATTTTATTTTTAATTTTTTTTACAGTTAAAGCGATTTAATACCTTTTACACTTGATAAATTTGTAATTAAGATAAATTTATGTTGAATTATTTTATTATAATGATTATTATTTTCAGTTTTTAATTATCATGGTAATTTATTTTTTAACTTGTTTATTTTTTTTAGAATGTAGGTTTTCACACTTGGTTATAATATTGCAAAAGACTTTTGGATAAGAATTGTGTGGAGTTTTTTGTAACAGCCTAAAATCTCTAAACATCATTTTTAATCATAAGCAAATTAATTCCTAACTGAGACAATAACATCAACCATCGTCGGCCTTCGGAACTTCTTCCGTCGGGATTTCGCTACTCGCGATGTTTAATGGCTTGGACCCACATACTTGTGGAAATCGGGAAATCGTCGGTCGGGAGTTCGCGAGCCCTGTTGCACCATGCACGGGACCTTCCAAGTCCCGAACTCCGATATCCCAAGGTACGTGGGTTCGTACTGGTGGTGTCACCTCCCGCTATCGGGATTCGGGGAGTCGCGAGTTCCTTTGTCGTTAAGCCCTTGCACCGGGAATTCCCGAGTGCCGAACCCCCAAAATCCCGAGGTCCTGTGCCACGTGTCCCGTCGATCGATCAACGGTCCCGATTGAATCGGGAATCGCTATTCGCGATTTCAAAGGGTATGGGACTCATGCCTCTACAAACGCCGAAGTCCGATATCCCGATGGTGCCTAGACTTGCTGGTGTCGAAGGGTTAAATCCCTCGCACCTTCCCTGAGATCTAACGACTGTCGGGTATCCGCATGGGATCTAACGGCTCAGATCCGTTTCCTACGTGACACTGTAACGGTTCGATATATTTTTGTGCCTCCTCTATTTTATAAGCAACTTAATAAACGTTTTATTTAAGTAAACTGAAGCAATAATTTCATAGCCTAATGCTGACTTGGGATAACAGATACCTTAACAACTTAGATTTGTCATCAATACTGAATCCATGGCAGATAGAAATAAKCCATAAGMATTGATTAAGTAAACTGAAAGAACAACTTCCTAACATAATATTGAGTTTTATAACAGCAACTACAACAGTTTAGAATTCTCAATAAATACTGAAATGATAACAGAAAGAAATAAATTCAAACTTAACCAAGTACCTGGATCTGATGCTAATTTCAGTTGCCTCTGCTGCCTTGCTGTCTTGTTGTTTTGTTGCCCTGCTACTCAGTTCAGACCTGCCATAAACACAAAATAACTGCCCAAATATACTGTCCACCCTGCCAACTAGGAAAATGACCTAGCTCCAGGATATCTACAGATATCCTGGCCCCCGAGCCCAAAACCTCCAACAACACGTGCCTCCCTGATCAAAAGTCATAGTCCAGAACACTCTGTTCCTTGCTCACAGCAAGCCAACAGTCCACAAAATATCACAGGCTCACAGCCAATACGCAGAACCTCTGCTCACGGCGAAACACAACCATCCACAGCATCCATTCTGTCCCCTCCCGTCGAATGGTGCTCCCATCCCCCTCTTTCCCCCCCTTATTCCTCCCTGCCGCCTCATGCATTTACCTCACAACCACCCTCTGTCCCCCATACTCCGTTTCATTAACATTTTCCTTATCTTCTTGGGATTTCTGGGCTTCTTGCCCTGCATACGCCACCCTTGGCAGCCTACGCCATCCCTGTTCTTACATTATTTTATTTCTTTTCCCTTAATTTCTGTCACAGTTCATTAAATGCATTCTTCAGTTTGATTATCACACAATTAATCATGCTTATTTTCTTTAACTGTTTTTTCTTTGTAATCTTTAATCATTTATTCAATTAGGGTCGTTACATTTTTGAAACGTCCAACGTTTATAGTGGACATTCCACAAGATAATAGTCGTTAACATTAGGTAGAGGGGTTGTTGAAAATAATAATTAAAAATAAGAAGTGGTAAAATATAATAAATTGATTGAGAATAATTAAGAATCTTGAATTGGATTGAATTGAATTGGATTGAATTGGATTAAATGATAAAGTATTGAGAATTGGATTAAATGATAAAGTATTGAGAGTAATGATAAATACATTAGAATATCACTAAGTTATTAGATTAAAGTAAAGTATTGGAGAAATTTATTGGGTAAAGGAACCCTTGGAGTCAAAAGGAGGGAGCAATAACATTAAACTATTAAGGGGAGAGAGGGGTAAAATTAATAAAATAAAATAAAAGATGGAGGATAAAAGACATTAAAAAGAAGAGAGAATAAAGATTAGGGAGGTTTATAGAAGTTTGTGAGGAAAGAGGGATAAAATAGAAAGAAAAATGTAAAGAGGGAAAATACCAGGGTAGAGAAAGGAGGAACAATGGAAAGGATTACAATAGAGAGAATAAAATGTGAGAGCTCAGGAGTTGTCGAGATTAGGTAAAACAGATAAATCAATAAAATATATTTTTCAGTTATTGTTAGGATTCGATTAAATAATAAATTTAAATTTAAAATTGGGGAAGAAGGTCAAATGATCAAAAAGATTGACCAATTGAAAGAGTGATAAAGATCTAGGGAATAGCTTGTATTAAAGAGAATAGGATTAAAACCAAAGAATTAGAAAGACACATTAATTTTAAAAAGAAAAAGGAGAATCATGATTAGGGAGACTGAGGAAGTGACTAAGACAAACAAAGGGAGGACTAGGTTAGAAAAGAAGGGAAAAACTAGAAAAGAGAATAGAAAATGAAGAAGCAAGAGAAATTTGGAGAACAAGAAGCGATCGAGATGGGAGCAAGAAGAAGCAAGAAATTGGTTCAAGTAAAGGGAAAGGGAGCAAGTGGTGGGAACTTACAAAGTCAGAGATCAATGGTCAATATTATGAATAATGGGTTTCTAAGAGTGGCTAAGTTTGTAGCCATCTTCATGGTCAAAGTTGTTCGAATGTTTTTCAATTTCCAGGGCTTCTTGAATGAGTCGGGAGGAGTAACAAGGGGTAGAAGCCAAGATTTTTGTTTGGTCAAAGCAAATAAGATGCTTTGATTTAGAAGAGTGTTTGATGATAGATTATTTTGAGATTTAATTGTGAGTAGTGTCAGTTATATGCTATTTGAGCCTTACTTTGAAGGTTCTTCCATTTTATCCTATGTAAGACTTCCCATTGGAGCAAGGAATCTGGTATACTCCTTGCCCAAGCATTGGGTTAGATTTATCTTTAGCAGTTATGAAAAGTTGTTTAAGGGATTTGTAGGGCTTGAACATAGTTTTGATATTCTTCTTAGCTAAGAGTTTCACAATGTGGTTGGTGGTTCCTTGGATGTAAGGAAGAGAGAGGAGAGCACGGGGAGGAGAGGATGAAGAGGAGGTCTTAGGTTTTGGTTTGATGGTTGAGCGGAAGGCTTGGTTAATTTGAGACCTAGAGTACCCATTAGACAAAAGGGTTGTGCTTAAATGGGCCTTTTCCTCTGTGAGGAATTGAGGGTCAGAAATCCGGATGGCCCGAGTAATTAGAGTTTTAATAACAACAAATTTTTGGGTTGTCTGATGGTGGGAACTGGCATGTAGATATATGTCAGTGTGAGTTTTCATCCTATAGACTTGGTGGGAAAGGGAGCCATCAGAGAGACACAAGATGAGAATGTCCAAGAAAGGAAGGGAATTTCCTTTTTAGGTTTCCATAGTGAATTGGATGTGGGGCGATATTTTATTAAGATGTTAGAGGAAGGAGAGCAAGTTGGTATGGCCATGAGGCCAAATGACAAATGTGTCATCTACAAAATGAAACCAACATTTGGGTTTGACATGAAATCTATTTAAGGCTAGAGATTCAAAATGATCCATTAAAATATTAGCCACCACAGGGGAAAGGGAAGATCCCATGGTTGTTCCTTCGATTTGTGCATAGCACACCCCTTTAAAGGAAAAGAAGGTAGACGAGAGACATAATTTGATGAGATTAAGAGTTTCTTGGTCAACTAGTTTTGAGATGACAGTTAGGGCTTCATAAATAGGAATTTTGGTGAACAAGGGCACTACATCAAAATTAACCATGAGGTCATCATCATCAAGGTGAAGATTCTTGGTTTTATGAATGAAATCTGTGGAATCTTTGATAAAAGAGGAAGTTTTTCCGACAAAGGGTTGAATTTTGTTAGTGAGATAACTATATAGGGCATGAGTGGGGTCTCCTATAACGCTTACTATAGGTCTGAGTGGGATATATTTCTTGTGAATTTTGGGTTGTTCGTAGATCCTAGGGGTTTTGGGGTTGTTTGGGGGTTGTGAGGAAGGATGTGCTTTTGGATAGATGCATCCAGAGAGGAGGATTTGATGGATTTATTGACCAAGTTGGTAATGGAGTTAATATGATTTTTGGATAAAGGTTTATAGGTAGAGGAAGACAAGAGGTCAAGTAGTTTGGACTCATAATCAGAGGAGTTCATAATAACTGTATTATTCCATATATAAAATAGTATGCAGAACATAAATATTTTAGCTAGAAATGGCAGAGAAACAATGATATAACCAGAACAATACCAGAATAATACCAGAATAACACCAAAAAGAGCACTTTGATTGTTGATAGCAATGTTCACTTGCCTCTTCGATGGGGAAACCTCCAGTAGAGTAGATCTCTATTACAATAATATCCAAGACAAGATTTTGCATACCCTCTACTCCTATTTATACTAAATCTATTTATTCAAAAGAACAATCTAGAGGAAGATCCTTCTAGAAGTGGAAGCTTCTATTAGGTCTTATTACATTTGACTTATTCTTCCTTATTGCTAGGCCTTATTAATATTAGCCTTTGTTACATGGAATTATATTATTCTACCTACGTGAGGGGTTAGGGAGTTTAGGTCCCCTTGACGAACAACCTTGTCCTCAAGGATTCAGATGAGGGAATTGTTTTAGAATGGTGGTCGGCTCCCAGGTGGCATCTTCTGGAGGTATATCTTTCCATTGGACTAACACTTCCTGGATGGTGCACTGACGGAGATGACTCTCTAGCTAGGCCAATATTTCTTGTGGTTGCAACCATATGGAACCTTCTTCATCCAACTCAGGGAGACTAGTTTGAGTTTGGAACTTAGTTCCAATCACCTTCTTTAAGCAGGAAACATGAAAAACATGATGGAGCTTCGACTGACTTGGTAGAGCTAATTGATAGGCCATCGATCCCACATGCTTGAGCACTGTATAAGGACCATAAAATTTGGGTGCAAGTTTCTGACAATGTTGAGCTTTGAGTGAAGTTTACTTATAAGATTGTAGTTGAAGAAATACCTAGTCCACTTCAAAAAAATGGTGTTCGTAACGACCTTGATATTATTGTTGCTTCATGCGATTTTGAGCCATGACCAAATTGTATTTGAGGGAACGAAGAATAGCCTCACAGACTGTAATATTTTTTGTCAACCTCCTAAACCTTCGAGACCCCTGGCATATAGGAGAGAACTGATGAGGGATTTTGGCCATAGAATGCTTCAAAAGGAGTCATGCAAGTAGTTGTATGGTAAGATGTGTTGTACCACCATTCATCTAGGGGTAACCATTGAGCCCACCGATTTTTCCGCTCATATGCAAAACACCTCAAACATGTTTCCAAACACTTGTTGACAAATTCAGTCTAGCCATCCGTCCAAGGGTGATAGGCAGTGCTAAGATGCAATTGGGTGCCCTATAGATTGAATAATTCTTACCAAAAATTGTTGGTGAAAGTGGGGTCTCTCATTGAGAAAATAGAATTAGGCATGCATGAAGCTTGAAGATATTATCCATGAAGATTTGAGCCACTGTGGCGGCTTTGAATGGGTGTTGAAGAGCACAAAAATGAACATATTTAGAGAGACGATCTACGACCACCATGATAACTGACTTATTGTCTGATTTAGGTAAGCCTGCAATGAAATCCATAGAAATATCTTGCCAAATAGAAGGGGGAATCAGAAGCAGTTGGAGTGTTCCCAGAGCTTTGACATTTTCTCCCTTGTTGCATTGACAGACCTCACATTCAGCCACAAAGGTGAAAATATCGTATTTCATACCCTCCCATAAAAAAGAACGTTTGACCCGTTCATAGGTTTTGGTAAACCCTGAATTCCCTACTGTGGGTGAGGCATGAAGTTCAGAAAGAATTATGTATTTAAGTTGGGAGTTGTTACATAAATACAAATGGCTTATGTAGTGAATCTCTTCATTATGCCAAGAGTACCCTAGAGAAACTGAATAATTGTGTTGCAATTGGTGGAGTAGGCTAGCAATTTTGGGGTCTTGCAGCCATTCCTAACGAATAGCTTGGAGCCAATCTAGTATAATGAAGGAGAGGGAGAAAAGGGACCTGTATTCTTCATATTTTTGGGAAAGAGCATTGGCCACTACATTTTCCTTTCCCTTCTTGTAAATGATCTCACAATCATATCCAAATAGCTTGGTCACCCATTTTTGTTGCATCAGGGATGAAATTCGTTGTTCCAAAAATTACTTGAGACTCTGATAATAATTTTTTATTTGGAATCGCTAACCCAATAAATAAGGATGCCAGAGATCCATAGCATGGAGAATAACTAACATTTCCTTTTCATAAATGGATTCGCCCAAATGTCTCTCTGAAAGTTGTTTGCTAGTGAAGGCCAAGGGTCTTCCATCTTGCATGAAGACAACTCCAATTCCTTTCCCGGAAGCATCACATCCCAATACGAATGTCTTTGTGAAGTATGGGAGAGCTAGGATAGGGGTCGAGCACATAACATATTTTAAGGCTTGGAAGGCATGATCCGTAGCTGAAGTCCAAATGAAATCATTCTTTTTAAGGAGAGAAGTGAGAGGAGCTTCAATATTTCCATAATTCCGAACAAACTTCCTATAATAGCTCGTTAAACCTAGAAAACCATGCAATCTCTTAAGAGTTTTAGGATGAGGCCAATATTGCATAGATTCAATTTTCTTAAGATCCACTCGGACACCATCCTTGCCAACAATATGACCCAGGTATTCCACTTCTTAGGCACCAAAGGAACATTTAGATTGTTTGAGGAAAATTTGGTGCTTAGAGAGTAGATGGAGAACTTTATTCATATGGGAGAGATGGGATGGCCAATTTTTACTATAGATGAGAATATCATCAAAGAAAACTAAGACAAAATGATGGAGAAAAGGACGAAAGACATGATTCATAAGACTTTGGAAAGTGGAAGGAGCATTACACAATCCAAAGGGAATTACCAAGACTTCATAATGACCCTCATGAGTGTGAAATGCAGTCTTGGGAATGTCTTCTTCTTTCATATAGATATGGTGGTATCGAGAACGTAGATCCAATTTGGTGAAGTAATGAGCACCACTCAATTCATACAAGAGGTCATCAATGATGGGGATGGGGAATTTGTCTTTTATTGTGATTTTGTTGAGGGAACAGAAATCAAGACACATGCACCAAGTACCTTCTTTCTTGAGTACCATGACCACAGGGGAAGAATAGAGGCTAGTATTGGGACGAATAAGATTGACTTCTAGTAATTCATGAACAATTTTCTCAATTTCATTCTTCTAGGAAAAGGGATGACGATAAGGCCGAACATTGGGAGGAAGATTGCCCAAGATGAGAGGGATGGAATGATCGTGGACTCCATGGGAAGGGGGAATTTCTTTTGGGGTGGTAAAAACAACTTGGTGATGTGAGAGGATAGATTGGAGGTCGAGATGCACAAAAGGTGTCTCAACGGAATGAATTGAGTGGAGTTGGGCCACAATTCCCGAATGACATATTTTTAGGAGCTTTTCCATGTGATGGGAACCAATGATCTCAGGGGAGCCTGTTGTGATGCCTTAGAACTTATAGTGTTTTCCCTCTTGTTGGAATTGCATGGTTAAGTCCTTAAAATCCATGAGAATGGTGCCTAGAAAGCGTAACCATTTGACACCAAGAACAATGTCAAAACTACCCATGTCTATAGAAAACATATGGGATTTCAGGTGATACTGACCAATTTGGAGTTGCACATTTTCACATCGTCCCCCACATTTCATGGAACCACCATTGGCAATCATGATTTGAAAATTATTGACGGCATGGATGTAACAATTGACTTCTTGGGAAATGCAGAGATGAATAAAGTTATGGGTGCTACCACTGTCCACAAGGATGACGACTTTCCTATTTTTTTATGTAACCAGTTAATTTGAGATTCTAGGGAGCAGAGAAGACGGTGAGGGAATTAAGTGAAATCACCAAGTCAATGTCTGGTGGATCAGAGGGTGGGGTGAGGTCAGATGGCAGTGGTAGTTCCTCCACAGGCGGAACAACAACATCTTCTTCAGAAATATACTCAATCACAACCATAAAAATATTTTGTTCCTTACACTTGTGCCCAGAAAAAGATTTGTCATCAAAATTATAAGAAAGACCCTTGAGTTGATGTTCATCCATTTCAACCCTGGTTAATTTTTGGATCTTGAGGGGAGTTGCGGGAGGGGAAAAATTGGTGGGTTTAGGGCAAGGAGGAAAGGAGGGTTTGAGGGTCTGGGAGGATACAATCTGTTGTGCTTCCTTCACTCATTGAGTAGATTCCAACCAAGTCTGGGGGCATGCCATGAGAACATGGGAATGGATTTTATCTTTGAGGCCATTGATAAAGAATTCCCTAAAGAAATCATCTTGCATGCCCTCCATTCTGAAAGCAAAGTTCTCAAATGCGGCAATAAAGTCTTCCACTGTCCTAGACTTCTTTAACTTAGTCAAACAGCCTAAATGGTGGGTGTCTGAGTCAAAGAAGTCATAAAGTTCGACCACAAATTGTGTCCAAGTAACATACCCTTGGCGTGACTTTTTTTGCAATTGCCACCATTTCCATCATTCCATGTCCAGATGCAGGATACCATAACGAACCTTGGCTAAATCATTAGTAATGCCATGCAAAGAGAAATAATGTTCAATTTGGGTGACCCAGCCTATAGGATCTTATCCATCAATTTTTTTCACTTCAATTTTGGGAGGGTGGAGGTCTAGGGAAAAGTGGGTAGTATGAGGACCGTGTTAATGGGAAGATTCATGGTCATCCTGATAAGATGGTTGTTCAAAAGAGCAAGGGTTTTGGGAACGGCCCAAGAAGTGTTCATTGAGGTATTTGAGGTCTTTAATGTGGGAACATTTTTCCTTGAGGATATCAATAGTTGAATTGATTGAGCTAAGGTTGGCATTGATAGTCTTGATGTCTTCCTGGTTCTGGTGGGTGTTAGCAATCAAGGCATTGAGTTCTTGGGCTCGTGTGGTAGTCATTTCGAAAAATGAGCAAGAAAATGGTATAAGGAAAACAAAAGGGGTTTGGAGGGGTGGGTGGGACCAATGAGAAGACGGATGTCAAATGATAGGTACCACTGTGATCAGGTCGAAAAGGGGGATTCAAAGGGATAGGAGCCAAATAAGGGTTCCAGAGAAGGGTCAGGTCCACAAACAAAATTGTGTTAAAAATTATAGGTATCATTGGAATCAGGGCGAAGAGAGGAACCCATTGGGATAGGTCCCAAATAAATTTTTCGATGGGACCAATATTTTTTTTAACTCCTGTGGAGCTATACTCTGGCTTGAATAATATTGTAGTGAAGAAATTCCCAAATGCTTAACAGGAAGAAATGTGTAGTAATTTCGCAACCAGAATGCAAAAGGCACAGTTGTGTAGTAATAGATCTTGTTTGTTTTGTTTTTGTTTCTGTCCCAAGGGTTAGGGTATGCAGGGTGTCTACAGACAAGGGTTTTCCCTATGTTATATCTCTTTGATATACGTGCGGGGTCCAACAATAGTACTCAAGACAATATCTTAGGGAACCAACTAAGGAGGCTAGACCGTGCCCTTAGTCGTACTACCCAACTACCCATGTACTAGAGAGTATCTTCCTGAGTGTTGTTCTCGGTGGCACTATAGTATTCAGGTGGTCGATCAATTTATCTATGGAGGGCTTTAGGAGATCTATGTTGATTCATATACATGTGTTGTCTGATGCACTACCACTCGAAGGGGTACCAACAGGGGTTACAAGGGTGGCCAACATATGTGTGCTTAAGTACCACTTGTATTTCCTGCGTGTATGACTCCCTGGCCCTGAGTTTATGTCCTTAACGAAAGATCTTTGTAGCTTTAAGATGCTAGAATATGTCTCTACCCTAAAAAAATTTAACCCACATTTTTTTGTCGAGGAAGGTGCCCTGATACCACTTGTAGTATTCTAGATATAAAATAGTATGCAGAACATAAATATTTTAGCTAGAAATGGTAGAGAAACAGTGATATAACCAGAAAAATACCAGAATAACACCAGAAAGAGAACTTTGATTACTGATAGCAATGTTCACTTGCCTCTTCGAGGGGGAAACCTCCAGCAGAGCAGAGATCTATTACAATAATATCCAAGACAAGATTTCTCATACCCTCTACTCTTATTTATACTAAATTTATATATCCAAAAGAACAATCTAGAGGAGGATCCTTCTAGAAGTGGAAGCTTCTATTAGGTATTCTTACATTTGGCTTATGAATCCTTATTGATAATCCTTATTAATATTGGCCTTTATTACATGGAATTATATTATTCTACCTACGTGAGGGGTTAGGGAGGTTAGGTCCCTAACAATAATAGTGGTGTTTCCTTTATCACCTTTAAGGACAAGGATGTTGGGGTTCTCATTAAGGCAATGAATAAAATTGATATGTTCTTTAGTAAGGTTGGGTTTAGGAGGCTTGAAACAACGCAAGATTCATCTGCATTCCTTCCTAATTTCTTCAGCTTCATAATCCATAAGTTGGCGAGTGATGGATTCTATGGAACAAATAATATCTTCCTTGGGGATGCGTTTAGGGGCTAAGGAAAGAGTGAACCCTTTTTCAAGAATTTGACGAGTGGGAAGGTCTAACTTAAGAGAGGAAAGGTTAACCACTAAAGAGGGATTAGGGTTAGGTGAAGGCAAATGAGCTGACATTTTTATATTATTAATGAAAAGGCTTTCCAAGGAGGGATAAATAGAGGATATATTATTGGAGGTCGAGGGGTGAGGATCACTTGAATGTGGAAGGTGACAATTATTAGTAAGAATGTGGTTTGGAGGAGGCACAT